>JACMIG010003427.1:0-12267 GCA_014805385.1 Levipalatum texanum | reverse complement strand
TTAGCTACAAAATGCTTTTTTTCGCATCGAAATTGCACCATTCTACGCCGAGATATGAAGAGACGAACAAGTGGACGAATACTTTTGCACGATACTGTATGCTGCACTGGCTAAGTGAAACTCCGTGGGCGTAGTCTACACCCCCCGTAATCGGAATACAACTCACCCATTTGCTTCTGCTCCACATCTTCTCTGGAATCGTCGGTGGCGATGGAGGGCGAAGGGGCCATCCTCCTCATCGATCGGTTGCCCATTCCGCCACTGCCTCTTCCAGCGACACCGCGCGACTTGGGGGCGGTCGTCACCACCGACGAGGGGCATACCGCTGACTGAAATGAGATAAAACTCAAAGGGAAAGAATGTCTCTCAATTCGAATAGTATCTCGATCAGAGATCGCGATTCGCAACACTTTGTCATAAATAAAGCTAACTTACAATCAGGAGCGTTGAGCTGGGAGGGGCGGAGGGCGTTGAAGTATCCCGCCCCAGGTGCACCGAATCCAAAGGGAAGGGAGACGTTGCCGTCGAAGGCCGCCGTCGAGCGACGAGAGCGCGTGAACACGGGCATAGGAGGCAGGGGGATCCATCTCAAATGCATCATTAATAGAAATAGAAAAAAACGACTAAAATTTAATGTCGAGTTTCCGGCTCATTTTATCAACTTGTATCTCAAGGTAAACTGGCCAGAAACATGAAAGAACGAACCGACGACGGATGTCTTCATGCTCATTGAGGTGTCTCCATTCTTGCGTCGGTGTATGAACTGGCACCGCTGGCCATGCCTGAAAGAGACGTGGAGGGGAGTAAAGCAGATGGGAGACTACATACTTGCATCGCTCGTCGCGCTCGAACTTCTCGCACAGCACAGTCTTGTACTTGCGGTGCATTCGTCCACGGTCTGAACATAATAAATTCAACCTCATGGTTCACTAAATTCGTACAAGCCCCTACTGATCTACCCAATTGATATATAAATAAACAAACCTGTGCGGGCACGCGAAGTTCCTTCGGGGTGTGGGCTAATCGGCGGCCGGGCCCGTACGAGTACTCGCCCGTACGGCGGAAGGCGTCACAGTGCCGTCTTGAAGGCGTCCTGCTGAATACGTTGAATTTGAACATACACGGTCCCTAAAAATACGACTATACGTTTCAATGGTAAACGCACAAATGGGACAAACTGACGGGGTCAATGCCGATGAGTCCAGACAGGTCGCCTTTTCATCCCGCCGCGGCGTTGGCAGTCGAAGGGCCGTTCGGTTGGGAATCTAAAAAAATCAAATAGTTGGGCAATAATTGCAGCTAATAGCGAATAAGCGGATGACAATTAAAGATTTTACCTCGCTTCTTGATGGGCGCGGCTTGCTGTAGTTGATGACATCGAAAAAGTTCTTGTTGAATCACCGCGCGCAATACACCCGGACCTGCCAGCAACATTGTACACAAAGCAACAAACGGAAAAATATCAAGGAATAACCAGAAAAACGAAAACGAAAATAAATTTTCAAATCTACATAGTGTGGCAAATGGTGCGCCTTCCGCAGAGTGTAGTTTCCGAATTCCGTGAACTCTTTCACGGAAGCTGTAAACAAGCTGTAAATCGGGAACCTGTAAACAAGCTGTAATTGACAAGGCCCTCGAGGGTACCTGTTTACAAGCTGTAACCGCAAAACACCCCCCTCTGGAGCTGTAAACAAGCTGTAACCCAGGACCAGAGAAGTTGGGCCACTCAACTCTTCTGAAGTGTAATTTTGGATCAAATTATGCCCAAGGTGCGTACATATACGGTTCCTTTGGATAATTACCACGAAAATGTGTGCGAGACAATCTGTCATGACCTCGCCCCTTCACGACGACGCAGGAACAAGCTATTCGCCTGTCTCTCTAGCCACGCTCTTCAATCTCAAAAACTCCCATCTTCAGTCGATTGTCATCCCGCTCACGCAGTCGGGTCTGCCCCGCTTGTACATAATATGTATACAAGGCGTCGGCCTATCTCTATCCCATCCATGCTTTATTCTTGTACTGATTTTGTTTCTGCTCAATTTCTATAAAAAAATAATTTCTATAAAAATTTCCGTTCCAGACTAGCATGGTTCAGTACAAGCGTGCGCTTGAATTCGGATCGCAGAAGGCCGTCGATTCCCTCCCGTACGCTTCCCTACTCGCCCTCAACGCCGGTAATTTCGCGTTATTTTACTATAAGCATTTTAATCCTAACAACTTTTCCAAGTGTAATATTTGTTTAATAGGTGAGATTGTTTATTAAAATTAATTTGTTATAATGTGATCAACTTTTTTGCAGCTTCCTTCTCGGCTTCGGCGTCCCGCGGCCTCACGACATCGCAGCTGGAGCTGAATCTGTACGATATGTTTTTAAAAATAAATTCGAATCACTTTTCTTGATTCATAAATTGCTGTTTGCTAATGTATCGGTCCTTTCAGGGATGGCGAGCGCGTGAACAATGACATTACGGTGGCGCGCCTTATCGCGGCATCGAAGGGCGATGCAGACCTCGTCGGCGCCACCATGGTCGAGAGGGCCAAGGTAGAGCGCATGATGAAATGACTGAAATTTTCTAGCGATTGACTTCCCTCGAGAAAGGGTGAGAACATGGGGTCGGCGGATCTGGACCAAATATCTATGGTAGATGCCTAAAGGTGACCCCAAATACCGGGAGGGGCGCGGTATGACTCGGAAAAAGCTTTCGCTTGGAGACCAAAAATTAAAATCAAGAAAATTGTTTTCTTGATCTATTATTTCCCTAGTTTATATTGATTACAATTCTAGATCGATGAGATCGTGACGTCGGTCGAGCGCGTCGTTGATGGCAAGGCGCTGGCCAAGGATGTCCTCGAAGCCAGTGGCCTTGACAAGGTATTGTCCCCTACTTTATCCCCTCCGACCCCAAAAAGCATCAACTACCCCTATCCAACTCTTGGATAGGACTAACTGATTGTGACATACATGGTCAATAATAGAGCATCCCGAGTTCGAATCTTGGCGGCAACGTGAGTCCCCTTTTTACAGACCTCGACCATCTTCGCCGGCCGCGTCACCATCGCCGACATCGCGCTGTGGTCGCTGCTCGCCAAGGATGAGGGGGTATTTCTTTACAATTAAATTAATGTCTTCAATTACGTCAGTGAAATTGCTTGTTGTAAGCTCATGCGATGGCTAAAGAAGCTGGAGTCGCTCTGAACTAGTGGATTAGATTATTGTTTTCAAATTCTTCACTGCGGTGCTCCCACCGCTAAAATGGGAATTAAACGCGAATTAAAAGCGGTGCTGCTCTCGAATCTTCGGGATTTCTCCACTCCCTTTTACTCCATTGATACTGTGCTCCATCAGCGTCAGATGTTCGGAGCTCTCTAGTATCCACTCGCCAATCATTGGAACCTCATTCATAAACGTGCTGAAGTTCGCCCAATTTTGGTAAAGAACAAACAAAAAGCTTCTGCCGTGGTATTGCACAACCCCACGCTCGGCCCTGCAATGAGTTTCTACGCGCCGGAGGAGCGAAGGATCCGGGCGGGGGCCGCCCGCGGGGGGGGGGGGGGGGGCGTGGGGGGGCGGCGGGTGTGGGGGGGGTGGGGGCGCCCCCGTTCCCCCCCCCCCCCCCCCCCCCCTTTCCGACTGCCCGGTTCCAACGCTATCGCGATATGATTCTCGCCTTGCTGGCTGACACGCCAATTTCCCTGCGCAGTTCTTTGGGATGCCATAGTCCCTTCTAGGCCCCGGGGAACGTGTGTTTGTTGCACCGAGTAAATTGGTATGCGAGTCGGTTGTTTACGATGATATTGTAGAGTGGGGTGTAAATATCATTTACCTTAATAATCGCGTTGTGATCATGTTACACCTGTGACGTCATCGATTGCACAAGATTGTGCAATCGCTCCTTCCATCACTCCTGTGACGTCACCGGTTTAATTACCCAAGTTTGAGGTAGGGGGTGGGGCTGTGATGTGACACCGGTTTAATTACCCAAGTTTAGGTCTATACAGTCGGAGTCGGCGCCGCGAAGCGGTGCCGAGTCCGACTGGTTTACTCTATATACCGATGAGGCAGAGTATTTCCGCTTTAGAGATTTAGGATACTTTTTGTTTCCTTTTCTCATGAATGGGGGACAAAAATCGATCAATACGCTCTTCACCCACCGATCTACCCTCATTTCAGCTCGCCGCCGAGTACTCGGGACTCTTCTTAGCGATCCTGAAGGACAGCCGCTTCTACGAGGCTCACACGATGGTGGCCATGTTCGAGGTAGCCAAGCCCCATGAATAATTCGTGCCAACAAACCAAATCACTATTTCGCACACTGCCAAATCATGAAACTATCTCTAAAAGTTTTAGCCACCTCAATCAAGCTGAAACGTAATCGAAAAGGAATACTCCGATAACGATCAAGAATCAAAATACAATTTGTATTTTACTATCTAGTTTGAAATGCATCTGAAATCCGTCAAAAAGATCGCAGGCGAAATTACAGAAAAAGGGTGCACCGACCACACCATGGAAATTGCATAATTGATTTCCTATTTTTGATCTATTTTACTTTACGTGCTATTATTGACGAATATCATTGCCTCGTTGGCATGCTGAAACAGCTTTATTTATGTGGTCCTGTACAGCATAGAATCCCCGATGAGATTAAAAATATAATTTGGAGGCGAGAGATAACGTAAACGAAGAGACGCAGGTTTCGATGCAGCCTGTGTTTCTTGAAGCGTCTCGCGGGGTGAAACAGCGTGTCACCGCCCTTCTCCCTTCCAGTAGAAATTAACAAAGTTGGCTAATGTTACTACACTAATTAGGGTGTCCCATAATTATTTACCCCATCGGTGTGGCGCGCGTTTGTCAAGCCCTTGTGCGAACTTAGATAAGTTTCGCACCATTGTGATAATTTTGAGGACTGTCCTCATAGGTGAACTATGTTTTCACGAACTTCCATTGCCATTATTATCACCCTCGCGCTGCGCGTCCCACATTTCCTATCAGACCCGGGAACAGCTAGCGCAACTGAATAATGACCGAATTCCTCGTACTGCTTATTCACCAGACATCTCCCCTTGTGATTTGCACGCTTTCCGTTCTCTAGAGCGATTTATCCGTGGACAGTCCTCCAAGTGCTCGTTGATATCAGCGCCCCGCTTCAGTGTCTGCTGTATTTCTATAGAAAAGTTAAATTTTCCTTGTTCCAGGCTCACGCGATGGCCCCGAAAACGAAGAAGAAGGATGAGGGACGCTTTGTGGAGCTGCCGGGAGCCGTCAAGGGCAAGGTCGTCGTCAGATTCCCGCCCGAAGCTTCAGGATATCTACATATAGGACACGCCAAGGCTGCTCTCCTCAACAAAGTGGGTTATCATCGATTTCTATTCCTTTACCCATAGGATAGATTCAAGCGAATTCGTGTTATGGCTAAAGTACTGTTGTTTTAACGCACTTTCAATACCTCCAGATCCCGGGAGTTTCCGAGAATGAGTGGGATGTAGCTAGCAATGTGTATTTTCCAATTAAAGTTGGACCTTCCAAAGGAAGAATATTCGATTTCATCGCAGATGTATCTCGTTTATTGTTATTGCAAAAACATTTGGGTGGTTGGAAATGAATAGAGTCGCTTTGCAGCACTACCAGCAGACGTTCAAGGGCACGCTCGTCATGCGCTTCGACGATACCAATCCCGCCAAGGAGGATGCGCACTTCGAGGAGGTACGAAGAATTGATATTCTCTCCGACCATTCGCTAGTTTCGGAGATCGATATCGATACCAAAAGTGAACGGAAACTAGATGTGTGTGCGCAGCGCCATTAATTTATATCCATGATTTATTCTGTTTGTGGCTAATTCGAAATAAATATGATCTTTCCAGGTGATCAAGTCGGATCTGATCATGTTGGGCATCGCTCCCAACCGATGGACACACTCATCCGATTACTTTGACGTCATCGGCGACTACTGCATGCAACTGCTCAAGGTGCGGTGTTCAAGATCTATTTTTGTTTCTCTAAAGAATTCCACGAAGTACTCTCGGAAAATGCAAATTTCACCCCCTTTCTATGGCCGTTACTAGGGTAATCTCCGGTGGGATTTGTTAATTTCAGGAGGACAAGGCATTCGTTGACGACACGGACATGGAGACGATGAGGAAGGAGCGCGAGTTGCGGAAGGATAGCAAGAACCGCAACACGAGTGAGTGACGAAACAATCGATCGGAATTAATATGAATCCATGCGCTTTTAATGACTCAGCGGATGATTGTTCTCAATTTAATTGTTCAAATTCGCAACGGGATACAGTGTTAAATTTCGGCGGATTCGAGGAGGATTAATATCATGATTGTTTTTAAAATTGTTCCTCTTATATGTCCCATTACAGCACCCGATGCGAACGTCGCACTATGGGAGGAGATGAAGGCGGGCACGCCGCGTGGACTGCAGAGCTGCGTCCGATTAAAGACTAAAGAAGGCATGAGGGTGAGTGGCAAGCGGGAATCGGGAAGTGGGAGGCGTAGGATCAGGCGAATTAGCGTCTCGACGATGCTATTTGATTTGTAATCTATTCCAGTTTAAATTTACGCTCTAACAAATAGCTTTCCCCGGTAGATTTGTGAGGAAGACACAGAGTATTTCGCCATTGATACCAGCCGTTTTTCGGCAGATGATTGGATATGGGATTCTCGAGATCTCGAGTTTGGAGAACCCTGGTGACATGATGTAGTACAGGTCGGAGAATATTGCAAAATATTAGCTTGTTCACTCAGGCGTCGGGCACTCGCCTATATAAAAAGTCTTTCTTCCACAGAGCAAAAACGGAGCGATGAGAGATCCCGTCATCTTTCGCTGCAAGCTGGAGGAGCACGTGCGCGCCGGGAAAGAGTACAAGTAAGTGGAGAGGCTGCGGAGATCAAAAATCATTATATCCCGCAAATTTTCTTGAAATACGGTTTGGTAAAAACTGGGTTTTTTTCTCTAGTGCGAATTCGGTATTCTCATTCACTGCTTTGCTTATCGTTGGTTTGATTTATCCCCACTGTATTTTGCAGGGTCTACCCGACGTACGACTTTGCGTGCCCGATCGTTGACGTGTTAGAGGGCGTGACACACGCGCTGAGAACGACGGAGTACCTTGATCGGTGAGCGATTATGCATTGTCAGTCCAGCAGCATTAGGCCTCGATTCTTATCATGGAGTATTAATCCACGATCAGCAACGTGAATTTCATTGATTGCACTGCATAAATTGAGGGGTCGTTTATACATTCTCGGATATACTACTGTATTTAATTAACTATATTTAAAAGTAAAAACATTGCAGTGACGAGCAGTACTATTCCATCTGTGATGCCCTCGGCCTGAAGCGCCCGTACATCTGGTCGTGCTCCCGCCTGAACATGACCAATACGGTGAGAATAGTGTCCTTTTCGATTGGCTGGTTAGGGGATTACGGTTGTGTTGGGCAGTGGCTTATCAACAAACAATTGCGGGCGCCCTGATTGCCTAGCCATTTGTTGCATTGTTCATCTCACCTCACTGCGTATCGCCTCGTTGTTACAGCCGAATGTCGGGCCACGATGCACAGGGTACACGGGAAATGTGTACATCAGTGGTATCGTGACCGAGGAATTGAGCAATTCTATGATTTACGAATCCGCTGCAACACTAGATCACATGGTTGAAAAAATATTGCAATTTTATATTTCTCGATTTTTATCATTGAAAACACATAGAATACATAAAACGTGTACATTCGGTGGCGCCATTTCAGTGTTATCCCGGGTTCTGTTTCTCTGAATAGAATGAACTGGCGCAACTTCCTCTCCTTTTGAGCTTCTTGTCGGCCCCGGCACCTTGGGTACATCATCCATTGGTGATGTTTACCGGTCGGAGCCGAGGCAGCGATTCAATTGTAATTGCGCTTATTCTATTTTCGAATAGCGTCAACCCACCGGGTTTGGACAAACCAAAATCTATTCAAAATTTAAAGGTGCTCTGATTGTAAGGGAATAATTGGTTCTGGGGGACAAATGAAATGTTTCTCTAACGACTCCGTTCCTTCCATGCTCTCTAACCAGCTTTTCAATACATTCTATTTTCAGGTCATGAGCAAGCGCAAGCTGACGTATTTCGTGGAGGAGGGCCTCGTCGATGGGTGGTGAGCTGGATTTTATTCATTCTTTCTTGTCTTCTCTAGTCTCTTCTCCTCTTCTGTTCTCTCCCTTCATCTCCGTTATCCTCTCTTCCCTTCCCCCTCCTTCCTCAAGACTCCCTATCTACTCTACAGGGACGACCCCCGCATCCCGACGGTTCGTGGAGTGATGAGGCGAGGAATGACGGTGAAGGGACTCGAGGCCTTCATCGAGACCCAGGTACGGGAATGATTCTAAGAACCAAGTATTTCGATGCTCTAGGTCGTTCTCAATTATGTATCGAGCTTGCGACTACGTTGATGTTTTTTTTCGTTTTCAATCCCGATGTAGCTTTTTTTGGCGAAGCTGTGGATTTGCTTTGACGCATGAGGCTGTAAAACTCGTATGATGGGAGTAGTTCCGGAGACCCACGCAAAACTCGATACTTCGCTTTCATACTAGTGGTTGCTGCCGTTCACCACGGCCAGCATATAATTCACGATACGGCTGATATAAAGCGAACTCTTTTTCACTCATTTGGAAAATAGTAATACTGTTTAATACAGGGCGGCTCTCGCAACACCAACCAGATGGAGTGGGACAAGATCTGGGCCTTCAACAAGAAGGTCATCGACCCCGTCGCCCCGAGGTAGAGCTTCGTTTATTGTCGAACGCAATCCCAACTCGAATTGCAAATTCTGATTGTGAGATGGCGAATTAATTATATTCCAATCTGCTGCAGCGATCTGGCGGGTTTCGCTAACCACCCTTTCATTCCAGGTATACTGCCCTGGAGCTGTCCCCGTCTGCTCCCCTCGTTCCCGTCCACATTGATGGCAGCCTCGCTGACGAGGATGCCGACGTCAACATCCACCCCAAAGTACGGTAGGGCGTTGATATGGCGTGTCATTGAGCGAGAGCTGTGTCAGAGGTTGGATACTGATCTAGGTGATTTGTTGTGCCATGGGAACACATAAACATGATATATGTGTTTTGCATTTGTGCGCAGAAATCAGAAGCATCCGGAAAATAAAGATGCTTCTGAATCTATGCACCAAGAGTAAATAATAGCTGCTGCGCAATTAGTAAATTTTTGAGGTATGTGTTCCCTGGATTGCAGAATAAATTACGTTCACAACTATAGTTTTTCGATGAGACGTATCCGATAAAAACGTGGTTTCCTGGTTCTTTCAACAGTCACAAAGTGTATTTTATCGATGAAGCGCGGGTTTGCCTGGTTACTTCGGAGGTCACTAACTGTAAATAAATACATCACTTTACATTCCAGCATGCCGCCGTGGGCACAAAGAAGATCTGGCGCGGATCGCGTCTCCTCGTAGAGCAGGTCGATGCTGCTGCAATGAAGGAGGGCGACGTCGTCACCTTCGTCAATTGGGGCAACCTCAAGGTGAGCAGGGTCTATGGAAAGTAGGCGGTGCTACAACCCGATCTACGCCGTTTATCTCATCGAGCCATTCTGTTTCTCTTCTAACATCATGTGGATGAAGTGAATGCATATTTAGTGGGAATTATTTTGACAGTTTGTGAAAATGAAAAAAAATGAAAATGAAAAAAGTCCTACTTGCAGATCACCGAGGTGATCAACACGCCTGCAGGAGGCGTGGAAGCCGTTCGCGCTGCACTGGATCTCGACAACAAGGTGATAGGGATGCATTCCACCATGTTTTTGGAATGCCTTTATCAATCTCTGGGATAAAGATTCCAAATTTTTTTTCATTTTGAGAGCTAGGAAGATAGCATTGAACCTTTATTAGGAAGAGTGGCGATTTATATGAGTAATATTTGCAAATAAATAAAAATATAATAAATGAATCATTTCCAGGACTTCAAGAAGACGATGAAGGCAACGTGGCTCGGAGACGTGGCGTCCGCCCCGAAGAGCATTCCCGTCGTCGTCGCCGACTACGGTCATCTTATTCGCAAGGTTTGACGGAGAATCAATGGGTTACGGTAGCCAGGTTGCCTTGAGCTTGCGAAATTGGCAAACTATCATCTGTTCTTCAGGTCGTCCTTGCCGGAGACCAGGACTTCAAGGAATTCATCAACAAGCAGTAGCTGGTGAGCTTTTTCCCGTTTTCCCTTACGTTTTTGAGACCAGGTGGATTCTTGTTCCGGACTTCTTAAATCTGAAATAGTACTTATGCTCTTGCAGACGTACACCAAGATGATCGGCGAGCCGGCGATGGCGACGCTGAAGAAGGGCGACATAATCCAGCTGCAGAGGAAGGTAGAGAATTTTGAGATTCCGTAGAACCCATTCTACGGTCCTCGATTACACGTATACTGTACGATATTCTACGGTCGTCTGTGTGCAGGGATTTGCAATCGTCGACTACGCCTACGCTGCCAAGTCGGATTCGTCGGGAGCGGAGACGCCCCTCCTCCTCATTTCCATCCCCGATGGATCGAAGAAGACGGCCGAGGTATCCCCCGCCCCCCTTCACCCGGTAATTTTTTTACCATTTGCACGTTTTTTTTAGCAAACATGGATCTTGTTATCAATATTATTTTTTCTGCTGCTGCACCGATTCATTTGTTTCAGACATCCACTGCTCGCCCTCCTGACCCTTCGGCTGCCGCGGTCAAGGCCAAGGCCGCCAAGTCGGTGGGTGACATTTTATTTTAATTTGACTGGATGGACAGACAACACATAAAGTCTTGTAGGCCCAAAGTTGAATTGTTTCACTACAGAATACCTAGTTTGCGATAGCCTTTTTTACTTGAAAAAAATTCGGCCACTACAACTTTGGCACTAACCGGTTTTTTTGCAATAATATAGTTTAACTGTTATATTGCTCGAAGACTTCTTATTATCGCTGCGTTGCAGATGAAGGCTGTGGTACGATGAGCGTGCAGCCTGCCAGAAGTCGGCTCCTTCTCCCTCCTGCCCCACCCAAGACATTCCCCGTTCTTTTTTTAAAGTTTACTTATTGCGAGGTTTTAAGTCGCACTGTTTGAATAAAAATTATTTAGCATAATTGAATACTTAAACATGGCAATGACATGGAGCGCCGACACTGGGCATGAATGTATAAGAGGGGTGCAACTAAAAAGCATGGTGTACTAAATCTATGGGTGCACATTACAGGCAGGCAAGCTTTACTACACCATACATTTTAGTTGCACTTATCTTTTATCAGATAAATATGAAATGACAAGTAATTGTTCTCTCAGACACAATAGAGAGGGAGAATTTCGTGTCTGTTACTCGAGTCCACAACTTCGCGAATGTTTGAGTACGGACGCAACAATTCCGCTCAATCGGCTTAGCCGGCCATATGGAATCTAACGCGGCCCACTTGCCAGCAGCTTCCTTGTGCCAAAATAAGCATGTCCTCCACTCGGCCGTTTTAAATAGATTCCTTAAGGCCAGCTTGGCCGGTTTAGCGGGAATGTGTCCGTACTAAAAAAAATCGCATGTTGAGGACTCGAGTAATAGGTGTGAGATTAATACAGGGTTGGTTCGCCGATAATACGCTGCTCTGAGGAGGCAGTCTGCTTGTATGAGAGCCCTTCGTTTTTCATCTTCTATTCTGTTTCCTAATGCCTACCACATCCCTTCCTCTCTTGCATCTCCTAATTCCATAGACTTCTCCCTCTAACCTCCATCAGGAATGGCCTGTGGTCTCTCGGCTTGTACATCCTCACCTGCACGAATACGAAACGTTCCCTCAAGTTTCCAGACAGGCAGCTGCTAAAGGCAGCGTTTCCTTTCGAGACGAGAATACTCTGGCATCCTTGTCTGCGGCCGTGAAGAGAAAGTTGCACCGCGAGCTCATCGATTTCGAGAGTCATCGGAACTCGTAAGCTTTGCAACAGAACGGAAAGGAAGGGGGCGACACCTTTCCGATTGCCTGAGCAGTCCGAAATGGATTACGGTAGCAAATGAGACGACTTGGTATTTTTTCTCCCACCCCTGATCTCCACCCTAGCGAATAGGTAGAGTGTTTCTCCGTTTGTCTCATTCGACGCGAAAAGTACGAATAGTTCGAGACTGTCTACGCCTTCTATTGTCCGGTATTATATATGTGATGCGGAGGCGACGCGCGAACTATAATACCTTCGCGGTAAGCAGCGTAGTGATCTATCTTCTGCCACAGAAGATAAATCACTACGCTGCTTAC
>JACMIG010003426.1:0-12267 GCA_014805385.1 Levipalatum texanum | reverse complement strand
GTCCCGCGGCTCTAGGACCGATTCCGTAAAATCCGAATCCGGAAAGTAGGCTTTTCCGTATTTTACGGATTTCGGAAATATGCGGAATCGTTTTCTCGTGGCCGACTTAGTGGGGGTAGGAGATGGTCCCGAGGCTCTAGGAGCGATTCCGTAAAATCCGGTTCCGGAAAATAGTCAAAACTGGAATTTACGGACTTTGAGAATATTCGGAATCGACTCCTCGTGGTCGACTTAGTGGGGGTAGGTCACGTTTCCGAGGCTGTCTGATGATGCTTTCCGTATTTTCCTCAACCTACAGACGAACCGTAGCAAATAACGATGAATGTCGTCCTTAATCGTAGCCACAAAGCGACGTTTGATCCGATTTCGCTATAAATTGGCATGCGTGCTTATGAGAGGGTGCCTTACTATCGTACACATTAAGAGCACTGGATCTTCAATATGCCAGAAGTTAGTTTTGACTCTTCGTTGAACCATGTGAAATAATCGATATTGCGAATGTCGTAACATCAACGGATGAAATATAACAGATTTGCATAATCAGCGCGCGAGTATCAAAAAGACACCCTATTTTCAGAAGCCGGCCTTTTCTAGGCCGAAATATACAAACATCATTATTTGGCATGGTCGAATATTGTCCACATGTATATCATACCACGATTTTTTCTGGGGGGTGCCAATAAGCAGGGTGATAGCGCTTGCCTATCTGAGCAAAACGCTCTATTTGGGCAAAAATCTGCTTCACGTCGCCGAGTGTGGGGACATTTTTTCCTAAAATCGAAAAATGATATTTTTTAAAATTGTCGTCAAAGCTGGGTACCTCGATACCATAAACGATGGGTATGACCCAAAAAAGCTCCTTTCAATTACCTATCGAACGCGCCCAAGAATGCCCCAAATGGATGAATCTAAAGGATTTTATGAAGGTGAGAACAAAGTGACCGAAGACTTTTGCTCGCTACTGTAGGTCCTTATTGTCGGATTTCCATGAACGGTGAAGATTCCTCCACATATTTTCATAGACTCCTTCAAATGAGAACAGCTTCGAAATATTCTCGTTACAGTTGCTCACTCGTTCCGCCCTCCATTCCAGTGGGCTTCATCTTCGCTCTCTTCGTCTTCTTCGGCCAGTGCCTAAACATCATCACGATCGTATGATATGAATTCGACTTTATAAATGAATCGAGTAATTCAGGCTGCATGCAGCATCTTCGCAATCGCCGGCGCCTATGACGCAGCACTAATTGTCAACAATCTCAGCACCGTCGCTTCGGATGTATTTGTGTTCGGGCCAGTCGTGTAAGTCCTTTGTCAAACAATGAGTTCAATTCATGTCTCGTCACATAAAAAATTCCAAACAGCGTATGATTATTACAGAAGCACCGTGTTCGTCCCCGGTCCGAAAACAGTACGATTACAGTCCATTTCATGAAGAGTTCCGGCTAAAGATTAGCGTAGTTCTCTCACTCTTGGAGATTCCATTTAATCCTTCGAATGCACATCTGTGCGGTCCCCAGTAGGTCTGCCATGTACCATTATATTTAGTCAGCTCAGTGTCTTCTATTAAAGGAGCCCACCGGGCACTTTTCGATTTTTCGTTTTCATTTGCATCGGAAAGTGCTCGAAAAATGCTGCCGAATGATATCACAATCAATCACCATATAAGTCCTTGATTTTTAAAGAGCGAAATTCCTCTTTTGTTTTTGGCACCGTGCCAAATATATATTATTCGCCCTATTTGAACGTTTTGTTACATTTCTGCACTTTTGAGCTATTCATGTTTTAAAAAATATTCGAATAATATAATCACAAGAAATGTCGCTTATCATCGCGGAAAACCCGATTTCACACTTTTGGCACCGTGCCAGAATTGTCTCCGCAACGATCAACTTGACATTCCTGACATTTGGCACGGTGCCAACTTTTTGATTCGCTTAACTGGTTCGTCTCTGAATTTTGATTTTTAAAATAACTGGTTCGTCTCTGAATTTTGATTTTGGTATCATTCGACAGCATTTTCGAGCACTTTCGATTACACCACTGTAAAGAGGGTGATCAAAAGTGTCCGGAGGGCTCCTTTAAGCATAAAATATAATTGATTTGGTGGAAGAATAAGTGTCGCGAACTGGCGTTACAAAATGATGAAAAAGTTTGGGACGAGAATAAATCCATGATGCCGGTATCATGGTTCAAAAACCTGATTTTAGAACCATGATGCATCATGGATTTAAAAATCTCCATGAGGTCCCCCCTTACCTCAAAAATGTTGAAAATTATTTTTCTTCAAATTGCTTAAAAACGTCCCTAAACGTCATATTATGCCGAGTTGAACACTTTTTAGCCCATTCCGCTAATGTTCATTTTTGCCGATTTCAGAGCATGATACGGGTATCAAGGGTTCAAATCCTCGACCTAACAACTTGCTAATGACCCAAAATGTGTATATGATGATTACGTTGGGGATGTCAAATAAATAATAATGCTATTTTTTTCCGGTCCAAAAAGTATACTCTCTAGCAATAAGGTCCGGAAAACGGTCAAAAATACCATAAATCAAGCATAAATAGTTTTCCGGCACCTCTACGCCATGGGGTCCAGGGGCAAAATTGAGCACTCGTTGGTGTCCTACATATGTACTTCACCGCTAGTTGGGGCCGTGTATCGTAAAGAAGTTATACGCTTGCAAACATTTTTTTTAGTTTTGCCCGTTTTTCCGTTTAAAACTGATTGAAAATGAGTGACCTATTTTACATTGAAGAGGGACATTCGACAATCAAAATGAGCATAAAAACTCCGAAATTGGTCTAGCCATCATCGAGATATGGCCGAAAGAGTCGAAGAGTAGGCATTTATGAGCTCAAAGTAGTTCTCCTTTGCCCATAGCGCTCTCCCGACCTGATAATCGAATCCGACCGGTCTCTGTGCCAATCAAACAGTCCCCCTCTACTGTACCTCTGATTAATAGGAGACCCCTCCTGGGCAACAAATCCGGCGCTGTGCACCCATCTGGCGTATCTGGTCGATCCTTACGCGAACGGACTCATATGCTTACCAATATAGACGATACCTGTACTGTAGTCGTTAGTCCTAGGAATAGTTTTCGCCCGCGCATTGCCTCTTTCCCAAGCCGAAAGGGATCGTGCTCTCCACGAGCTCCTGAACGTTTCCCGTATTTCATAATCTGGAATGCCCGCACTATCCTCCATAAGATATCGAGATGGGTTGAACATTTCGGGCTCCACAAAGTGAGGAAAAGGATCTCGTGCAGCGTCGCCACCGTGAAAGGCATTTTGTTCTGCAATAATAACCTCCCAGGTTAATTATTTTAAAAGGGAGTCACCTTGTCTGCGTACGAGGGCATCCTTCCATCGGCCGTCACTGCTCGAATCTCATCCCTTATCCTCTCTTGGACTTCCGGATACGCCGCCATGGAGACGATGCCCCATTTGGAGGTCGTTATCGTTGTTTCCTGGCCAGCATTGAAGAGATCACTGCAGCAAGCCGCCAACTTCCTGTCCCTGTAGGAGTAATTGACATATTGAGATACAGTGATTGAACTAGATGAGGGCGAAATATACAGCCTGTATATATTCATTTTGTATCTAGCACGTTCTGATTCCGATTTGCGCACCCTTTCATATCCAACCTGGTCATAAAACCACGGCAGATCAAGATTTGTCTGTTCCCCACTCTGCTTTGGGAATGTCTGACTTTATCCTTATTGGTCTGGTACTTAACAGAAGCTGCAAGCGTTTATTTGTCAGAACACGTCATGGAAGGATCATCGCGGGGCCCTTTTGAGGTAGGCGTGAACGTAGTTCGTAGGCTCTTCCTCGGGATCGAAGGTCTTGCGAGCCATTTCCGCGTGATCGCGGATGTACTCGATCATCTGAAAGCATGCATTTTTAATGGGCTTTCAGCCCATTAAAATTATACTAATGGGTAAAACGGAGTTGAACACTGTTTTTACCCATAGTATACCTGATATATGTCTATCAGCTGTGTGCATACCTTGTGGCGGACAGTGGCCATTCCACCTCCAAATTGTATCTATTCGCACCTATCTGCACCTTTGCACGTCCGTGTAATAGTAATTTCGCACCTTCCCGCTATTCAAATATGGGCCCTCGTTCAGTATGCTTATGGCCACGTGCCTGCCACCGCTCGAATTATCGAGCGGAATTAGGATTCCAAATAGAGGTTGAATGATGCTCCACCACGGTCATGTGACCTCTTCGTGTCAAATTGAACTGTATTCATTCTGGCCGCTCAATTTCATCATAATTTTCTTCTACGTATCATCGTTTGGACTCTTCATCATGAATTGAATCTTGGGAGGAACTCGGGGTCTATTGCTGTGATATTCCTCCGGTTCGTACGTCATCGAAACTTTCACGACACTCTCGACGCGTTTTTTACGATCACCGCGTGAATCCGAGGCAACTCGGAATTCACGAAATACCTTGTCAGCACGAGCCTTGTATCGATCGTATCCGAACTAGCGGAGAATGGAGAGTCTGGTCCATCGGATCCGATGCGGACTAGGGGCGCTGCATTACTCTCGTCACCAAACTACCAAATACGTGATGAATGGGGCCTATAAACTTACGTGGGGGCAGATATTCAAGATTGAATTTTGATCCATGATGGGTTGAAAATCGGTGAAAAATTAACTTCTTCGGGATGGACTCAAAAGTGTTCCAATCATAATATGCTATTTGGGGGTCGTTTTATTCTTTTTTTTTAGCAATTACAATAAATATATTTTTTCGGCTTTTTGTTACTAAGGGGGCCTCATCAAGAAGATTTTTCAATCCATGAACCGGGTTTAATGGCTCCAAAATCGAATTTTGAAAGTATCCGGAAATGTTGAGCAGTGTAGTTGTTCGTTGTTTTGGTTATTCTGGTTACTTTCAAAATTCGATTTTGGAGCCAAGAAACCCGGTTCATGGATTGAAAAATCTTCATGAGGGCCCCCACCCCCCAATATTTTTCGTGTAATTGCTCAAAAACGTCCCCAAATAGCATATTATGCTGATTTGAACACTTTTTAGCACATCCCGAAGAAGTTAATTTTTCACCGATTTTCGACCATCATGGATCAAAATTCAATTTTGAATATCGCCCCCACATAAACACGTATTTGGTAGTTTGGTGACGAGAGTGATGCAGGGCCCCTAGTCCGCGTCGGATCCACCGGACCAGACTATGGCACATCCCTTGTAAGAGCTATTGATTTGTCCGGTAATATCTTCACCGAATGTGTACTTAAGGTCGCGAAGACGTTCATCTTCTCCCTTACTTGTGTTTACCGTAACAGAAATACGAGGGGTGGATAAAAACGTGTATATACTTCTTAAGGTCGAGAAGACGTTTATCTTCTCCCTTAGTTGTGTTTACCGTAACAGAAATACGAGGGGTGGATAAAAACTTGTATTTAACTACAAGTTGTTACTACCTTTTAAAGGATCACTAGAAATAAGAACGATATGTATATTTTCATATGCGATAAAGTGTATCTTCTGAGGTCTATCTATCCCTCGTGAGAAGAATAAAATCTTTTCTCAGGATGAGGAATTGATCACAAATGATCTCTGTGAGAGTGTCCTCAGTTTCACAGCGGAAATGATCGGTATTTTCACTAGAATAAAGCTGAACGTGTGCTTCCGTGTATGATACAGTTCAGTTTTCGATGTCTGCTCCAGACGCTCGCATCATGGATGCACCCGAAAGGTTCAGAGAGCAAAATATTAAGAACAAAACAATTTCAAAGCGCACGCAGAAAGTGCGCATGCCAAACACCATATAAGTCGGCATAGAGAGATGTCCTTTTCAGTTCCATATTTCATGCGCCGATCCGCGGTAGGATAGATCAGCTCATATTTGCCAACTACGCGTTGGGGTTGGGATTACTGTAATATGTACTGCTGACCGAAAGACCTCGTGAATACGTCATGAGCCCTCAAAGAAACTTTCTAAACACTTTACCTTACGACAAAACAACTACAAGCTTAGCGTCATGAATCATTCGATAGGGTTCTTTCTACCAACAGGACAGTGCCAAAGTTCCCCGACCCCCTCCTGTAATGCACCTCTCCTCCCACACGAATTTGTGGTATCTCCTCATCATAGCGCTCGTGATATTGTGTGGGTGCAGAAGCTGTTCCATTTTGTGATCCGGTCTGCCTCCTCTCTCTCCCTGTTTTCCCGTATCTACAACCGCCAGGCATGAGAAGCGAGAGAACAGTGGAAATAGAACAGGCCGGAACGCGAAAAGGAACAGCTTCTGCGCCCTACAATACATCCATAACTCGCTTGTGAAACAGCTCATTCCATCACTTCATTGCAGTGTAACATGAAGAATTGGCCCATCACCGTGAAGATCCCGGCAATATACCGTGAAAGGGTTTGTGCTATTTAAGTTTTGTGGGAAAACGTAAGACCAAAGTTTTTGAAAGCAATAACAGCAAATGCCCTCTCGATGCCGCCGTTATTAGCGATGACATCCCAAACTTTGAACTTATATATATCTTTTCCTGCTCAGGAAATGATCAATCCCTACTGCCAGTTATGTAGTGAAAAATGAATGTTACAAAGAAAAGTGGGGGTCAAAAAACGGAAAGATAACTGATATGTTAAGCTGTCTGAGAGACTCTTCCAGGCCGTGCTCAATGCCATTGTCATGTGGGTATCGTATATTCCGATAGCTTTCGTTATTTTCTGTGTCTTTCGGAAGCCCGACCTAATTAAGAAATACCAGGTATGTGCCTCGACTCGTTTCCATTACAAATATGGTTAACGACCTTTCTACTTCAGTCCAACATCATGTACGTGACATTTTGGCAATCCCTTCTCATTCTTCCGCCGTCGATCTTGAATGGATACATTGCAATTGCTGCAGATGAGGTGAGATGATACTCTTAAAGGAATAATCAGAGCGTACAGGATATTCCCATTTCACTCGGTCTTTGCACATGGATTAAAGCTATTGGCAACGTTGGTATGGGAACTGCAATGTTTCCTGTGCCAGTACGTGATTCAAATATCCCACCCTTTTCAAGACTGTTTAGGCAGTGGCCTTCGGTCGTTACATTTCAATCGTCCATGGAAAAACTGTGGGTATGCGGGAGTTGTCTGCAATCATGAGCGTCCTAGTATTTCCCACGGTTTGTGCTATTCATAATTGATCTCTGAAATCTATTGATCGTAGGTTGCGTACACGATATCATACATCTTCTGGGGAACGCCCTTCCCTAATGATACATGTTCCTACATGAACTACATAAATAATACGAATCTTCTAATCGTGCGTAATTTTTAGCATTTTCGAGCACCAATAAGCGGAGTTTTTCACTCTCGCAATACAGATCACCCGTTCTTGATCTACCATTTACAGCTCCGCTTCAAAATCAGTTTGACTCGGTAATGAAACATGGATTAGAGTGACTGATCAAGGCTTGTGCAGTCGGTAGTCCATATTTGGCTGCTCTTTGGTGCTCGAGTATATCTCTTTGGTTTGAGATATGCATTTGCAAGATTTCTAAAAAAATCAATGAATAGAAAATAATTCTCCAAACAGATCTACGCTGCCTACTTTGTATTTGTTATCGTGCTTGGAGTTGTATTCAACATTCGTACACTTTTCTTCATACTTTCCAAGCAACGCGTGAAAAAAGGTATTCTTTTTACAAGGGTCACAAGGGACTGACAACCATCTAAGGCCTCTCTTTAACAGCGAAACATCCCAATTTGTGTAATGACATTCACAAGAATGATAATTAGTTGAAATTTGAAAAACAACTATTTTATATTCAAAGGTTTTATTGCCAACGATAAAGTAACGATTGGAATAAAAAGAAAATGTGATGTGCTTACTTAGAATATGTTTTTCCACACTTTGCAGCTGCGGTAGCGCTCAGTCGCTTGGATGTATCGATCTCAATAACGCTGACTATCCAATGCATCGTTCCCCTGCTCACGATGGGATCAGGAGTCGCAGTCAGCTGCATGTCCTTCTCAGGTTTAGTCAAGGCCACATTGCCGAATGCGTCCCATTACGAAAAGTCAATTAAGGCGTAACGATCCATTCGACACTCCGGAGCGCGCTGAACATTGCGAATGGTGTCATGGTGGGAAATGACATGTGCACAAAAAATTTATTTTCCCGCACCACTACATTATGGCAGTTCCAACCCATTCTAAATTCGTGTTCCGTCCGAACTGTTCTCTCTCCATTGAAATAGAGTTCTCTCGTCGTCTAGCTGCTGGGGAGAGTTTCGCGCCTGAAGAGAGCATTGAAACATTGCATAACAATACGGATTCAGGTTGGAGCCAATGCCCTTTCTTCCTGTGTCTTCATCCGCGCCTTTCGCCAGATGTTCTTCGATCTGGTGCTACCGAAGCAGCGTTATGTAGGCCCTTTTCTCAATGATCCACTGAAATGTCCAATCTTGATACATACACATTTTTGGTGAAGCTAAGGACTGTCGCTCAGAGAGACGGAGGAGAGAGAGTTTCCTAACATGAAGTTGTTATTACCGGCGAACCAAGCGCGTCTAAACTCGCTTTCCATCCGACTTGTTCTCTCTGCATTAAAAGACATTTTTCTCGTCTTCTGGCAGGCTAGAGGGCATTGAGAGCGAGAGAGCTCCTTGGTGCGAAATGAAAACGAGTTTGGCTCTCCGATAATACTGTTACAAATGTGTTATATCGAGCTTCATGCCATGTCTTTCAGAATATTCAGGCTTCCCATATTCGCCAGGAGCGCACCATCACAACCACGAAGGTAAATTAACAATATTTTATCAGCACAGCTCCGTATTGGGCAACAACAATATTAGTAGATATGACTAAATGGGGGACATCTGGCTGGAGTGCGAATAAGCATTTAAAAGGGCTGCAATCTCCGCAAACTTTGGGGGGCTGCACACTGAGTCTAAGTTTGGGCATTTTGGTGGAGTTTTGCAAAGCACGTTGCCGTCCCTAAGCATAGATACAGAGAATGAAGCGAGGTTGGGTATCATCGGCTAATAACGCGTCTAAATTTGCGATCCGTCCGTTCTGTTCCATCTTCACTAAAAAATAGAGTCTCGTCGTCTGATTGCTAGTGAGCATTTCGGGCCTAGGCGCGAAATGAAGATGAGTTTTGTTCCCCGATAATAAAGGTGATAGGGGTGAGAGGCGGGGTAAATAAGAACAATTCCATTTTGTTAGTTAAATGGAACAGCAGGCTGCATGGGTGAGAAAATAGATGATCCAGAAGGAATTCATAGAGAAATAGAAATACAACTGGAAAGACATGGGTGAAAGAGGGATCGATCAGATTCTTCCAGAACGAATGCGGGCCCACTACAGCATCGTCAACAAAAGGGCCAAATCCAAGAGTCAGAAGCCAGTCCCCAACCTATTTCCCGTTCTGATTCCTTCCCTATTTTAAACGCAGTATTTCGCAATTTTCTTCGCCCTAACCCCTGACTAAATTGCTACCAATTATCCAGCAAATCCACATCACGATTACTCCCATGGCGCAGCGGTTCTGTCGACGTTTATTGTGGCGATGGAGAAGCTGTTCCTCTTAGAGCTCCGTTCCGACTGTTCAATTTCGTCTCTTCTCGTTTCACTGTCTGTCGTACCAGATCGGAGACAGTGGCGAAAAGTTCATGCCGCTGTTATCGTTATTTGTAGCCAAAGTACGAACCACAGACTCGTCCTCTACTTTTGTCTGTACGGAATCTTTTCTGAAGTAAAGTACGATTGTGAATATGATAAGGGCTATCGCTCATCAAGTCACAACACGGGAGGATCTTTCCGGAAAAGCCTACTTGTGACAGAGGGGAATGAGGACTTGAAGAAGATAAACGATCCTAGTGATCATCTTCCTCCGCCATGACGTTTTCTTCAATCGATTTCTCCAAGCAGGTCCTTTACATCAAAGGCTTTTCACAATCAAATCGTTAGAAAAAACGGCAATTATTGTTTTTGTAGCTCTGAAACCGATCATTATTGTGTAGAACCCGTGGGGTGTTAATTTTTTTTCCTATCTCCACTTGAATTGAGCAAATACTTCTTGCTACTAGCCGTGAGTGATTGGTATATTAAATGGGCGGAAACCACTGAAGGATCGGAAAAATATTGGCAACCCGAAAAATATTGGCAATACGTTCACCATGTCTGAGCGAATCGTTTTTATTCAATGAGAAAACTATAATAAAAATTATCAGATCTCGGAGTGGTGAGCCTTGGCGAATCCGATGCGGCCCTTCCCGATGTCGTGGATATTGCAGTACGAGCGGATCCAGGTGTCTCCGAGGATCCAGTCGGGACCAAATCCTCCTCCGTCCATTTCCTGGAGCGTCAAGGCGCAGTTTCCGTCTCCGAGAGAGAGGTCGAGCACGTATTCGGTCGATGGTACGACGTAGTCCTTGCCTCCGATTGTAAACGTCATGTCGGGGTACTTGCCTTTGCACTTGACGGAGTACTGAAAACAGCGCTTTTATGAAAGCAAATTATGGGGGATGGCGGACCAGTCCATTCTCCCAGTCAAAGACGGCTCCTGTGGCCTTGGCGATTCCTCCGACGACGCCGGCGGGGGCGGAGAGCCAGGACGTTCCGGTATCGGAGATGACTTCGGCGCTCTTGGCGTTCGAGTAACTGCCGATCTTGAAGCTAAAGAGAGATCATATTTGAAAAGATTGACATATACAGACAAGGCAATCGTTGAAAACGGCGCTATGTGCACACCTTAAAGAGGGACTGGCAGGAACTTATTGTACGATTTCAATCTAAACGGGAGTTCATTAGCCATGTTAAAGCAATTCCAGCATTTCAATACGTAAAGCATTGCAAAAACTTTTTCTCGTGTCGACTCACCTTGACAGAGGGAACTGCCAGTAAGTCTTGGAAGAAAGAGTGACGTAGTCAATTTGCGCGTCGCAGTTGACGGTGTCGAGGCCTCCGTAGGTTATGAGACCTCCGAGGGCGGCCTCGGAAGGTTTGACGTGTCTGTCGAGCCACACGGTGAAGATGGGCTGGTCGAGCTGGGGCAGGAGAGTCTGCATCGGCGGGATGACGTCGTCCTCGGCGAGCGCAGGCCATCCGAGTCCGAGGATTCCATCGACGGGCTGGTGACCGAAGACGTCAGCAATGGTTCCGGCAACTCAGAGTCCTTGCTTCTCGGCGGTGAGCCCCCCGAGCTTGAGGGTGTCAGTGGCTATGTATCCGGCGCACGATCCCGATCCGTAATAGATCTGGAATGGACGGCCGTCCTTGACGAAGGTAGACGACTTGCTGGAAATGAAAACATTATGCAGGGGCGGGAGAGGGTTTATTGTTATTCAATTGGGAGTAAAGGCCTTCCTCCACTCGCTCATACTGCTCTATTTTCACATTTTTTCACAAACATCATTCATTCCTGCGCAATTAAATTTAGAACGATTCAGTTCTACAATTGTATGCTTTGTTTATAAGGCAACTGACGAGGTGTCGAACTGATTCTTGACGTATCCGGAGTCGACGTATCCCTTGCAGGCGGATGTCTTGCACAAGGCGTAGATGACCCAGAGGTTAGACGATCCGGTGTCGAGGACCACCATGAAGGGCTGAGCTGCAAGAAAATACTACGACTTGACAGAGAATTGCCGATTTACGGGGAGTTCCGATGGTGATGTTGCCGAGGTAGAAGTCATCGTAGTAGTCGATGAAAGGCTGTGTTCCCTTTCCCTGCATTTGAGAGTAGTCTTTGTACAGTTTGAGACAATATATCAAACCTTGGTGGCGGAGCTGCCGCGAATGGCGTTCTGCTGCTGCAGGAATGCACCAAACGTGCCCTGTCTGAAAACTTATTTCATTTCATTGGTCTTCCTCAGCTGCCTAACACAAGGATGAGAAACTATTAATTTTGCATTAATGATCTCCAATCCCTAATGAATTGCTCTGGTAAGGTTCTTGCTAGAAAGATTATCAGATCAATCCGATGAATACCTGATGAGCTTCTCGCGGAGGGATGCGATTTTGTGAGCCGGCACCTGCACAACAGCCGAGAAGGCGACGGCGGCGAGAGCCACCAGCAGAAGGGTCTTCATACCTGCATGTGCCTATTTTTTTGGAAATAACGTCAACGCAGTCAATGCATTTCGACTTAATTTCGATATTATTTTTAAATACTTATTCATTCAATTCTTTATCACTGTCACGACTTCACGTGATGATTAATGGCCTCCTTGTACTCTTCCTCGGGGATGCTCCACCAGTTCTCTCCTATTACTTTCT
>JACMIG010003425.1:0-12273 GCA_014805385.1 Levipalatum texanum | reverse complement strand
CATTTTCCGGAATTTACGGACCTCGGGAATATGCGGAATCGTCTTCCCGAGGTCGACTTAGGGGGGGTAGGTCAAGGTCCCAGGGGCCCAAAGTGGCCGAATCCTATAGAAAGACGGAGCGTTACGGACAGACAGACGGACAGACGGAGACTCAGACAGACGTTGCGATTTGTTAATAGTGGTGGAATTACGAATAGCTGTGAAAAGTTTGATCGGTCCCGGTATAGCGCGCTAAAAAAATCTTCCATTTCATTGTCAGTGCCAAAGAGCCAGAAGTGCAAAAAGAAAAATGTAGCAGACAAGACGCCTAATGTTTCTTCCCGTTAGACCTGGCGAGTTGTAGCACCACGGTCTCAATCTTTCCGTTAGACCTGGCGAGTTGTAGCACCACGGTCTCATCAAGGAGCAATACCCACGTCCTCTGACATGCTGGTGGAACGGCGAGCAACAACCGATGCGAAAGAAACCGAAGTGTCAGAATCGACGTCTCTCTCGAATACTATAGGGAATTCCAAATCCACGAGTTCGACGTCTCACCAGTTCCGTAATCCCGAATCTCGGGCGGTCATTTTTGATGCTTTCGCGGTTGCTTCAAAAAACACAATTAAATTGTTATACCTAACTGTAATCGTGGGGTTTGAGGAATTGGAAATGGTGTCACATCTATCTCTCTCATGTCGTAGGAATGTATGGAGAAAGCCAATGCGGAGAATTCAAAATCAATTTCCCACCCGGGAGAATACAACGGGGATCTTCAAACCCGCAAGTTTGGCGTCTCTCGATTTCCTAATTACATGTCAAGGTGGAATTCGTTCGATGATCCTGGGACGCGTTATACATTGCAACCACTATATAAATTCTACCTAATTGTCAGGGGAGGAGGGCAAATAGCTGTTCCATTTCCATTACACAACTCCGAAAAAATGAGAGATAGAGCAAGATCACCACGATCTCGTCAGAAGCCATTGGCCTTCCACAACTGACTCCGTTTTCGGTGGGGAACAGGGCTGTGCGAAAAACTCGAAAAAATCGAAAAATTTCGAAAAATTCGAAAAATGATTTCTAGGCCAGAATCGATGTTTAATGAATGAAATTCTCTGAAATTAATGCTTTTGCTGACAATGGATTGCCTGTCGAACTTCACGTGCTGCAAATTTTCTCTTCTGAAAGAACCTGAACTCTTGACATGAGGCAGTTTCGTAAAATTTTGCGACGAAACAAGAAAAGTTATCTTCAATTTTTCAGAAATCTATATTTTCTGACCGTTTTGTGCTCATTTTGGCGAAATCATCATTTTTCGATTTTTCGACAATATTTCGAAAAAAATTTCGAAAAATAAATGTTTCGCAAAACCTCGAAAAAAATATAAAAATCGAAAAATCGAAAAATCGAAAAACGAAAAATGCACACCCCTGGTAGGGAACCAACGCGGAGGATTCGCAATCGACTACCTTCTCACATGAAAGCTACCTACAGGGAGTTCTAAAACTGTAAGTTCAACGTCTCACCAATTCTATGATTGGAAATAGCTGTCAAGAATTTTGATTCTCCGTGTGCCCGATAAAACCAAAAAAAATTTCTTCCATAATTAAACCCATAGTCCATCGATCCCTAAACCCATAGATAATTAAACCAATAGAGGGACTAGTCGGTTGTGTCACATTATTTTTTCCGAACCCGCGGTTTCGACGTCTCAGCATTTCCACAATTACGAATCTCGATGGACAAGAGATGATGAAATTGCGGTTTCTTGTGGATAAGAAGTAGAAATACAGTCTCCGAGTTCCTCAAGGTTTGTCAAAGTAGTATGAGATAAAAAAAATCGTTCCTGGCAAACTGTTCTCATACTCCTATTGAAGGCGTTGTCTCTCGCTGTGTGGACTGATCGGAGAGCGATTCCTGGTCTCCGGAAATCCCGGTGCCAAGTATCGGAGTCAGCAAAACCTTTGGAACCTTCACGAGAGGAACCTTTGCGAAGGATTCTCTATCAGCATCCCGAGAACTACGTTGAACCGATAATTTCCAAACCGCGAGTTCGACGTCTCACAGTTTCTTTAATTACGAATCGCAGTGGATCAATTTCGATTCAGCAATCTTATCTGTTGCAACAAAAGCACCATTTCGTTACTATCCACAGGGAGATAAGGCATGCTAAACATGTAAGCAATATTTTATGATCCAAAGGCTCTAAATATTTCGATCCAAACGCGCTGAATATTTCGCTCCGGGCAGTCTGTTCTCTCTCCACAGGACGAGTAACAAACAAGTGGAGAGACTCTGCCCGAAAGAGTACCTAGAAACGCTCCAGTCCGTCAGAAGCCAAAAGCCAATTCCACAATGGCCTTCTAAATGTTGTCGGGAGGAGGGAGGGGCTAATGCTGAGGATTCCCACAGTACGGCTTCCATTTCACAATTATACTACCGGTAATTTCAAACCATCGAGTTCGACGCCTCGCCAATCCCATAATTATGCATCGCAGTGAAGAACTTTCGATGCAATGCGTATATGGGGCGTAAAATTAAACTGAACCCCAGAAACTCGAAAAAGACCAATTTTGGGAATTTTGTGCCGAGTGTGTTAGCACTTTAATTCCCGCGCAAAAGAAATTCCCGGGGATTTTTCTACCTCACGTCGTCATGCACAAATCGTTGCGAAGAATTGATTAATGATCGGTTTCCCTAGCCCAAGAACACTCTCAGTGTCAGCAATTCCGAACTCTCGAGATCAGATCAACTGGTAAGCTGGCATCTCAGTCAGTTACAGGATCTCCAGAGTAAGCAACAGGGAAATGCGAACACGCGAATTCGAGGTTTCACCATTACCTTAATTACTAATCGCCATGTATCATTTCGATCAATCAGAAGCTCGAATTGAGAAAAATATCATTTCATTACTACTCCTAGAGGGGAAAGAATGCCATACTGCAAAAAGAATATTATGTAACGTCTAAACGTGCTAAATATTTCGTTCAGGGCACTCTGCTCTCACTGCACTGCGCTGGTCAGGAGGGGAGAGAATAGGTTTCCCCTGCTCCATCTTAAGCCAGAAGCCTCTTCTACATTTGGCTCCCATCTACATGCTGTCGGGAAGTGAGGAGGAAGGAGGGGGATTTAATGTTAGAAGGGCTCCCACACATCGGCCTCCCTCGCCGAATAAAACAACCGGGAATTCTGAACCCGCGAATTTGACGTCTCACCGATTCCATAATTAGACATGGGTGGCGAATTTTTGATTCCATGCTGATTCGACCTTAAATATATTTCCATTCTATATGAAGGGGCCGGGAATGCAAATACTATTATAGAACCCCGTGCTGCTCTTTCCATTAAAGTGGACAGAGACAACGAAGAGAAAATAATCTATGGAAATATTTCGGGGAGTTTCCAACACGGGACATAGATGTTTCACCATTTGGCGTTTCATTATTTGCACGATATCATTCTAGAAAAGCTTCTTATGCTTCCTCATGGATTTTATAGAATTTTTAGCAATGCTCCAGTTTCACATCAAATGAAGAGCGAGTGACGATAATTTTCGAGCACAGTGAAACAGGGCACCTCCAGGATAGGAATTTCCATGCTCAAACGAAAGTGCTTCGCTTTAGAATGTCTCCAAAGGTAAGAGGCGTCGTATCAACGACCAACGAAATGAAGCTAATTTCCGTGCGCAGTGAAACATGGAATCACCAGGATTGAATTGCGCTGGATTTTTATTGTCTGATGTCATTCTGCCAACCAAAATCGCTCGCTAGCCCAAGTGGAACTGTGCGATTCTGATCCCCATGGGGTGGAGCAGAGAAAAATTGCAAAAGAGAACGTACATCAGGCAACTTCTTTGCATAATGTTGTCCGTTATAAGTAGTTGATGATGATCATTTAAATGATGCTCTTCAGGCACTCAAACGCGAGTCCGGAGAGTGTCTGACGTCATCAGCGAGTGGCGGAGAAAGACCAGATAATGTCGGAGAGGATGGCTTCTATGCTCAATCGAGTGTCAAGGAATATTTAGTTAGGGGCCGCAAGCTCCGCCCACTTTGGACAGGACATGAAATCGCGAAAAAGTGGTTCCATTAAAAATCATCGCTAAGAATACTACCGGACATTTCTTACCTGGGTGTTCGACGTCTCGCCAATTTCGTAATTCAGAATCTCTTTGGATACTAATTGATTTGACAAAGCCGCTTCCAAAACATTGCAATGTATTGTTGTAATGCGGAGGAAACGCGCAATCTACCTATTACATCTGCAAGCGTTTGCCGATATACCTCTGCAAGCGTTTGCCCAAATAGCGCACCTCACGCTTCCCGGAAGCGCAAAATCGAGTCCTTCGGGTCGCGCGAGCGCGGACATCGGAAATTTCGCTAACCGCTGGAAATAAGTGCGGAACGATTTTTTGGCAATGTTGTGGACTCCCATAATAGTGCTAATACGATGAGAGATAGAGTAAGATCACCACGATCTGATCAGAAGCCACTTCAACAACTGACTCTCATGTCCCTCACGTTGTCGGTGGAGAATCCAATGCGAGACATGCTGTTCTCTCTCCACTGGACACGACAGAAACAGTAGAAGTAGTATTATCGGATAGCCCTGTCCATCTCCACACGGTTTGGAGGGAATTCCAAACCCGCGAGTTCGACATCCCGTCATTTCCATAATTGGATATCGCGGCGGACTTATTTCAATGCTTCGTATCTGTCGATTATAACACAACTTTACTACGGGTTGAGAGGGAGAGGGAGAGGGAGGATATGAAGTACAATAAAATATCACCCGAGTTCATCGCAATGAATCATTTCGATTCTTCGCTCGCCTGGACCCTATTGAGAACAAATACGCTAACTTGTTACCATCCTTGGGAGACAAGGTATCTCAAAATAATGTTGTCCGAGATCCAAAGACACCTGGTTGACGCTAATAGAATCGAGAATCAACCGGTTCGAAAATTTGACCCATTTCCTGTCATCCGCGAACGCCGAATAGCCAGGTCGGAATTCGTTAGCACGAGTGAGCGGGTTAAGTTGGGTCCACAAGGGCCAAGGGGGAGCAGGAGCTCACGAGTTCAATTCATCACATTGCCCCGTCCCTACGCGCAATGCGAGGGTCCAAAGTGTCTCGTACTGCGAGATGTGATCTGGTAATGTGCCGATGGGATCTCCATGCTCATTCGAGTGTATTATAAAATGTTTTCTTCGTCAAACACAGTCCGATCAAGGAAGGATGAAATTTGATTGCTTCCCGTGTACCGTGAAACGGGAAATCACCAAGATTCGTTGATCCTCATCTGCAATTTCACGTGGCTCCCGACGATGGGATAAATGACGGTCAGACTGTTTTCAGGGTCAGGATTCGTCTCACTGTCATGGGAGACTGTCTGGCGTCAATCAAAGAGAAAGAAGAATGACTTGATAAAGCCTATGGGAACGATGTGGTCAATCGAGATTGTTTTGGATATTTGAAGCGCCATCCAGGAACCAATCAAAGACTTAGGAAATTGAACTAATTTCCACGCCCAGTGAAACAGGGAATCGCATGGATTTCTTCAACCTCTTCTGTCTTCACAAGATGATTGGTGAACGTTATGGTGAGATAAGATACTTTTCAGGCACTCGGATTCGTGTCAGCTGATCTTCTGGAACCATCAGTGCAAAACAAACGGCCTAACAATGAGCTTATAAAAGCACCATGATCACTGAACGTTGTTATAGAATGTATTCCACCTTCACCACGTTCCCGATCAGCCACAGATGAAATATACTCACTTCCGTGCACTGTGAGACAGCGAATCACCATGATTCCTTGATCATCGCCGTCTTTTCATCAGGACAATTTTCGAACGGAAAGAAGACGAGTTTGGAAAGAGAGTGCTGTAAAGTTCATAGATCGCAAAGCGCGTATCAACAGCACACAGATAACAATAGGGATGAGTTAATTTTACGTACCCTTTTTGGATAATGATCAGATCAAACGAAATTCCACCAATTTCCACCCATCCTCAAACGCCGAATCACCTGGTCAAGACTTTGAGGGAAATAATCTAGAATAGCTCGATAGCCCCAAGAGAGAGGAAACAAGATGGAGCCTACTAGGGCAGCAGAGGATAACAGTAAGAAGAGACGCTCGTCAAGCAAATTCTTCGGTTCTTTTTGCCCATTCAGTGATAGGGAGCAAATCTAATAACGGTACCTCCTCGATCAGCGACCAAGGAGTTCCAATAATTATCGGTCATCTACAAACATGGAATCGCCAGGATGGAATTCGTTAGCACGGTGAGGCGACACTATTCTGGGAAGGGCTCAAAACTGGTCACATTTCCCAGCCACCCCTCGTGAAAGCGAGTCTCGTGAACAATTGCTTCAATCGCCAAGGGAATGCAAGAAACGATTTGATCTACTGTTTTTTGCACAACCGGTTAGGACGTTTCACCAACCCAAATGGAATACAGCCAATTTCCGCTCATCCTCAAACATCGAATCACCAGGATTAGAGATCGCATCAAAAGGAAAGGCTCTGGTTAGCCCACGTGAGGGAGTTCACAAGTTGGAGTTCATAGGGAGGAGCAAGGGCTCACGGGCACCACTGGTCCCACCGCCTCCTCGCGCAGTGAAAGTGTGTCCAAAGTGTCTCGCAGTGCGAATCGCGTGAACAATTGTTTCGTCAAATCCTAATTCACTACAGAATCAACCATAACCAAACTCGACTTATTTGATCTGACCCTCAAACACCGCACCGGGATTTGACTTTCATCGGAATCATGAGTAGAAAAGAACGATAGCGCCCAGTAAGAGTGCACAACATGGGTCCTCCTCCCCTTCCCTGAGGCAACATAGGATATCTGAAGACGTACAGAATTTTGCCGCCATCAGAGTGAGAGCAAAGTGAACAGTTATATTAACGCCTCGGAAAAAAATGGAATTTTAGTTATGATTATATTCTGTAGGCCATTCACCACCCATCGACCACGCCTGAACTCAGCTTAATTCAATTCATCCTGAGACGCCGAATCGCCAGGATGGAAAACATTAGCGCATGGGAGCATATTACCAGGCGGACCCCGCCGCCTTCAGCGGCGGGGGAATCACCCACTGACATTGTCATATGAGACGAAGTTTTATAGAATCACTGAAATATATAGAGCCAATCACTTCTACAGTGCTGGCTGATCCCCCTGCACAACGGAGATCCCCGAAAATCCCCTTGGCCTTGAATTGCGGCCTTGATTTTGCAGCTATTGACTTCTGGTTTTCCGTATCTTTTTACTCGTCGTTTGGGCCATTTTAAAATAAAAATTCCGAAGTCATAAATCAAATAGCGGATTCAGCATACGGCCAAAACCGGGTCATCCGTGAAAAAGCAATTATACCCTGAATTTCAAGGCCCCGCCCCCTTTTTTAAAAAGGGGGCTGGGCGTTGGCGGTCTCAAAGTGAAAATTAAAATTCAGGGTATTATTGCTTTTTCACGGATGACCCGGTTTGGCTGTTTTCTGAAGCAGCTGTTTGATTTATGACATCAGAATTTTTCTTGAAAAACGGCCTAAACGACGGTAACAAGTTACGGAAAACTGACAGTCAATAGCTACAAAATCAAGGCCGCAATTCATCGTGGAGATTTTCGGGGATCCCCGTAGTGCAGGGGGATTAGCCAGCAGTGTAATCAAGTGCCATTCTAAAGAGGTTGCGAATGGCCTAAAGGAGACTATATCGAAAGCACTATAGTTTTTTTAAACGAGACCTATCAATCGATTGATGGGGCGGAAATTGAATTAATTTTAGTTCATCGTCAGACAGAGAATCACCTAGTTGGGAATTAATTAGTGGTTGGAGATAATAAAAAATGAAAGTCGAGGATCAACCATTCCGAGAATACAACGAATTACGACTGGTCACGAAAGGCGAATCACCACGTTCTTCGCTATCCTCAAAATTCGAATTGCCAGGGCAAAGCTTTCGTCGCTAACATCAATAGAAAAGCTCGTTAGCCCAGGTGCAATGGTACGAGATGGGTTCCCCGAGTGGTTTAGAGGATAATTGTACGATTAGAGGTGCAGAAGGCAACTTGTCCTTTTCGCTGCCCGTTTAGTGCTGAGGGAGATCGAAACGATCGCTGTTGACTATCAACTATAACCAAATTACATCAAATTTCCGCTCATCCTCAAACACCGAATCACCAGCATGGAAATTGCAATCCGAGTTAGGCGTCATTATTCAGGTCTCCCTATTCCTAGGGGGAGCAAGGGCTCACGGGTTCAACCGGTCACATTTCCCAGCCACCACGCGTGAATGCGAGAACAATTGTTTCAATGTCCAGGGAATACAAGAATCAATTTGACCAAATTTTTTCACGACCAATCATGCGCCAATAAACACAAATGGAATTCAGCCTATTTCCAATCACACTCAAACTCCGAATCACCAGGCTAACACTTTCAACGGAATCAAAGGAATGCTCGTTCGTCCGAGCAAGGGCATGGCATGGAGTCCCAACGGAACGAACAGATGCTAACAATTGTAGAAGACGCCAATCAAGCAACACCACTCGGTTTTGTTACTCGTTATCATTGGATGAAGTGGTTGGAGCTAACTGAGAGTCAAGAATCGACCATTTGAAACTAGAACAAATTTCTACTCGTTCTCAAACGCCAAATCACCAGGATAGGCCTTTCATTGCTAACACCAATAGGAAAGTGAGCGAACAACTACTCAACTACCGCTTGAGATCTGAACCAAAAGAAAATAGGTAAGGTTTTTATAGAGCCATTCAGTATCAATCAATCTTACAATTGCAGCTGGTTATTTCAGTTGTACCACCTCGAATCAACTAGTTGGAGAATTGCCATTCCGTTCATCAGCAAGCATCGCAATTGCAATTAGTAGCTCCACTAGTGCTACCGCGTATCAACCAGTTGCCCCTGATAGTCATGCCCACTCTCTCACATCCCTTCCGACTACTCCTGTCATTGTCCCTGCCCCTCTCCCTCATATTCCCTTCCCCGCACCCTCCTGCCCCTACCCCCCTCATACCCTTCCCCTCTGCTCCCTTCTTCGCCCATCGCCCTACCTTCTCCGTTCCTTAGGCAGCGATGAGGTCGTACTCCTCGAGGGTGTTATATTGTCCGGTATTAAAGTGATGCGGAGATCACTACGCTGCTTACCGCGAAGGTAGTTCGTGCGCCGCCCCCGCATCACTATAATACCGGACAATATATTGTTCTGTATTCGCGATTGTCGAACTATTTAGGGTGTAGCAAATTAGACTAATTTCCGTGCGCGATGATACACGTAATCACCTGTTTGGGATTTATTCATCCTCGTGAGTTTTATGCAAAAAAGCGATGTTCTAAAGGACTAGGACGCGAATCTATTGACTATCTGTCGTCATCAGTGATCTAGAAAAGACGAAGAGTCGCCTGATAATGAGGCGATGGGGAACGACCAGGATCGCCGTGCTCCATAGAAGGTTATAAAATCTTTCCAACCGCGCTACCCAATCCGATCGAAGAAAAATGAACTGCCACTAATTTCCGCGCATCGTAAAACAGCGAATCACCATGATTTCATGAGCTTCTTCGGCATTGCATTTTCGTATGCAGCGTGTCAGTCTAGAGATGTGATGGATAGCCTGAAAATCAGCCGACGCCATGGCTCAAACAAAATGGCTCAAACGAAGGTGTTTTGTTATAGAAAAATTTCGAGCAGCACTTGGATGTATCAAAGGTCTAAGAAATTAGGCTAATTACCGTGCGCAGTTCAACAAGAAATCGCCGGGATTGATCCGTGCCAGATTTCAACTATCCGGTGTCATTCTATCAACTAGATTCTCTGGTTAGTCCAAGTTAGAGTAAGCTCCGCGTAGACCAGAGGAATATATCAAGAAGATACCCTCATTAAGCAACCTGTGGAGCTTGTGCTTCCAGTTAGGAATGGTTGAAGCTGACAGAATAATCAACCACATCGAAAATACAACTCGTTATCACTCATCCTGAAACGCCGAATCACCAGGATTCGATTTGCATAGATGACATCAAAAGGAAAATTAACTTTACCGTAAATACAACTCATTTCCGCCCTCACAAAGGCCGAATCACCAGGACAAGTATTTCATTTCTAATATCAACAGAGCAAACCTAAAACGAAGGGCACGATATGAGCGCAGATGGAATCGACTCCGCCATTCACTTCTGCCTCTCCTCTTCTCCCCATTTCCTCATCCTCGCCCCTTCTACCCCTATCCTCTCCTCTCCTCTCCTCTCCACCCTTATTCCCAACCACACGCTCAAGCATCGATCCCGTCCAGAAGGCAGTGATGAGGTCGTACATATCGTAGTCGTTCATCTTCAATGGGACAATATTTATTTCTAATTGTATGTTATTGTGCAGAACCCATGGGGTGACAATATTATTTTCCGAGACTCATGCGTATTGAGCAAGATTACTACTGTAATGTGTATCACCTGGATTCATCGAATCAAAATGACGCGAACGCTAGCAATGTGAGACCGTATGGAGTCATCAGTGCTCACCGGGAGGAGAAAAATGGCTTGACAAAGAGCCTAAGCGGAGGCGTTACGTTAAGGAATGTTTTGAGGTGGAAAACCCCAGCCAGATCCATGACACAGGAAACTAAGCTAATTTCCATGCGCATTGAAACACAAAATCACCAGGATTGATCCTCGCGGGATTTTAACTCTCGGGAGCCATTCTTTCTATCAGCCGCTCGCGAGTCCAAGTAAGAGAGGGCACGAGGTGGGTCCCTCTGAAGGAGCAGAGAATATAATTGTATGATGACGTGCACCAAGAACCGTTTCCGGTTTTGTTATCCATACACACAGGCTGGCGATAATTGAAATCGAATCACTCGCCTGATCAACCATAACGAAAAACAACCCATTTCCACTCATCCGCCAACGTCAAATAACCAGGGCAGGACTTTAACCGAAATCATGAAGAGGAAAGCTCGTTAACCATAAATAGTAGTATCGGGCTCCCATTGTAGGAAGCATAATTGTAAGAGAAAACGTACATCAAGCAAATCCCTCCTGGATCTCGTTACCCGGTGGATGGAGACTGTCGAAAAGACGAATCATCCACAATGAAAACACGATTTATTTCCACTCTTCCTCAGACATCGAATCACCTGGAAGGGATGCGTTAGACCTAGTGGGTGGGGCACGAGATGGGCACCCACTCCGGGGCAAACAAGGGCTCAACTGCTCACAATACCACCGCATCCCCGCGTGAGTGCAACTGTCCAAAGTGTATCGTTCTACCAGTCACGTGAATAATTGTTTCAACGTTCGGGGACACAAGAAACTATTTGGCCAATGCTTTTACGATCAGTATCCTTCTCATCATCCTTAATGGAATTCAACCAATTTCCACTCCACCAAAAATTCCAAATCACCAGGATGAGACTTTCAACGGAATCAAAGGAATGCTCGGTTGTCTGAGCAAGGGCGCGGAGTTCCGACTGAGGGAGAAGACGTACAACAAGGAACTTCACTCGACCCTACTACATACTCGATATCAATGGTTGGAGCTAATTGAAAGCTTGAATATAAGGCATCGACCATTTGAAAATAGAAGCCAATTTCTACTCGTCCCCAAACGCCAAATCACCAGGAAAGGTCCTTCATTGCTGGACACATTGCCTCGCCAATGGTTGAGTATGTCCTGTACCCCATGGTGCTGCTAGTCACATGAGCAATTGTTTTAACGTCCAGGAAATTCCGGAAATGACCTAACCTTTTTTAACCCTATCATTCAGCACTTCATCAACTCTAACTAAATTCTATCAATTTCCACTCTTCCTGAAACTCGGAATCACCAGGACAAGATTTTCATCGCTAAGATCAAAATAAAAGCTCGTTGGTCCCCGAGAACGGGCTCAGTGGCTCAAACCTCTATTTAGTGTGCACCCATTATTATCATCTGGAGGATACACACAGCAGAACAGACTATTTCCCCACTTCCGTACCCGGCCAAGGAATTTCCCTTACTGCCGTACACCAACTGGATCGCCCAAAGCTACCGCACCTAGCTCACACACAGGGGATTGGCTCTTCTTGGCAGGATGACGTCGATAAGATCTGTCTGCGAGTGAGTTCCGCAGCGGGACGCCTTCTCCAGCGACTGGATCTCCTCCTCTTGATGGACCTGGAACAAGAACACTAGTTTACTATTGTCCGGTATTATAGTGATGCGGAGGCGACGCGCGAATTACCTTCGCGGTAAGCAGCGTAATGATCTATCTTCTGCGGCAGAAGATAGATCACT
>JACMIG010003424.1:0-12276 GCA_014805385.1 Levipalatum texanum | reverse complement strand
GAAAGTACACGTGCACTTTCGCCTGTGTCTGCATTTTAGCATATTTTATCCACAATTTCCACAGCTGTTTTACGGACCGGAATCTTGCTCCTATTCCTTCTTTAAGCTAAACTACCTTTTGTAATCGCTGTAGCTAATTCACCTTTTGACCAACCTTTTTCGTTGTTGCACTAGGAAACAGAGAATTCTCAGGGCTATCGAACCGTTCAAACAGAAAAATTTTATATTGAAATTTGGCTGAGATACGGCCTTCGGCGTACTGACTAGTCGGAAAACGGCCTACCTTAGCCAACCCTAGCAGAGAGCAATATCGATGTGAGGTGGGACAGAAGGGATTCAGGATGCGACTAGATGCTTTCTCTTGTTCAGGGGAAGATCAGATAAGCTAGGGAGCGGGGAAAGAAGAGAAACCATCTTCCTTCGGACCAGGCTTGTTCATTTTCCGTTTTCCGTTTTCCGATTTTTTCCGTTTTTCCGAAATATTTCGGAAAATTATTTTCCGAAAACATTTTCCGAAATATTTCGGAAAACGGAAAATTGTTTCACGACAACTCTAATTTTAGTGATTTTCATGCCCTTGGACCTAAAAAAAGGAGCTGTTCTGCCTTGAACCTCTTCAAATTTTGCAAATCGACAACGAATCCGGCCGAGATTTCCCTATTTCCCTCGTTCTTAACTATCTCTATGAGAATATCGGAGATCGAGATACTCCTTTTCCGGTTCTGCAAAATGTTAACGGAAGTCCAAGTAGCGCAAGAAATAAATAATTGTTTTCTCTCCGAAAGTGAAATCCTTTTTTGTGGTAAACTTTTGAGGAAGTAGAGCTAAAACAGATTTGCCAATATAATTTCCAGTTTACCTAACTTCAATAAATGCCATAAAACAAAAAAACTTCAGCCATGAAAACGTATTGAAATGTTTAATTTTTTAAGTTGTGGGCTACCCGAAAGCACATATATTCAGCTTCTCACAAACCTTGGTTGTTGTGCTCATCATAAACATGCCTTCTCATTGCTTTTATCCAAGAAAGGAATAAAAAAATAGCTTTTTCCATTTTTCCGAAATTTTCCGTTTTTTTCCGATATTTTCCGTTTTTAAAAATTTTCCGTTTTCCGTTTTCCGAATTTTTCCGTTTTGGTTTTTCCGAACAACCCTGCTTCGGACGACTCTGCTGGGGGCTAGAGCACGAGTAAACCATATTATAACAAATCATTGACAAAACCATTCTCCCTAGATATCTTCACAACTTCTCACAAGGGAATCATTAGGACCGGAGGTAGCGTCAGCTGCTCTAGTATGGGGCGCTAGACTACCTCGGTCCTCAAACCATCAATGCAGTTTTCATATCTCTCTAAACGGTCAACACGGTAGATCACCATGCTATTGATTGGTGAAAAATCGATATTTTCACTTTGGTTCGGATCGAATCAAGTCATGGGGCGCTGTGATAGGGTGCTCCGACTGATGAAAAATATACGTCACATTTCAGGTGATAACTTCGCCCTGGAGCATATTCGGCGTTACATATGGGTATTTTTTCATTAGTCGAGGCACCCCTTCACAGCACCCTATGACACGATTCCAGTCGATTAATAGTGGTCATATCGAAAATTTCCACGTATCATGGTTCAAAAATTCGATGTAAATTCATCACTTCCAACGACGGATTTCAATATTGGAGTTGACAGAGCTGTCCACATAAATAAAATGACAACCTTTGTCTCCTGGCTCGTATTGGGCGTTGTGATTAGGCATTTATTACATTTTGAAATTGCACGTCTGCTCTTGTGGGACTCGTCGCACTTCGGTGATAACAATTGCCTCCGACACAGACATCGCATCCCAGCTATTTCGAATTCTGAACCGGATCCCGAGGAATACGACATTCGAGAGGGGGAACGCCCCCGTCTAGTAAATATCGTTTTTACGACAGTGTGAATAGCGAATTAACCGGAATCTTTTATCAGTCAAAAATGCAATAGTAGTCGAGGGCATCGACACGAGTAAAATATTTGAACAACAGTTCTTTTTTGGAAAGGAACATATCTTTTTTATTTTCTCGTGGAAAGACACAGATGTTCACTCGGTCTTCGACTTGGCAGCACGCGAGATCATGCAAACACACCTAACAATGAGTCTGATAATAAAATACAGGAAAGCTATCGTCGCAAGGGCTGCGCAGGCGAGAACAATGAAAACGTCGATGAGATAGTACTTTAAGAAGTTGAGCTTCGTCCCGTAGTGGTGCAGTTGTGGGAGGGGACCATGGCGAGCGAGGAACTCCATCCCGCGCAACAACTTTTCCCGTGGTGAGAACGGTTCGTCCTGCAGCATCCGAGCAACCTTCGATGCTTGGTCGGAGAACCTGCAAGGCGGGAAGTTGGAAGACAAGGATGGGAAACTACAAAATGGAAAACATTCCTATGGAACGCAAGAGATGCTCGGAATGAATTTTTTTTTAATTTTCGACTTGTTGCATGATCCTAATACATCGCAGTCAGCCGCACTCTACAAATGCACCAGATTGTTTCGGACCAAAGTCGTCTAAATCATTCTTTAGGTTTGCTGATGCACATACCTTGTGCCGTGCAGCACGTTGTCCAAGGTGGCGCTGAGCAACGCGGTGTCTCCCAGGAGGTGCTTATCGTAGACGATGCCAACGCCGTTCCTCTTCAGCATCTGCGCATTTCGATGTTGATCCGAAGTCAGTGGAACAGCAATGACGGGTTTTCCTGAAGGCTCCATTCACACCTTACATCCACTATGAACCAACCTGCAGTGAGGATCTCGAGAGTGCTGAAGGCTCCACTGTGTGTGATGAAGGCGGAAAGGCGAGGGTCAGCTGAAAATTTCATTTAAATAAGGACGAGCATAAACTTCTCGGCGCCGCGCCAATATTTTAACATGACTGCCTAGCCCATACGTCGACGAAAACCAAATGTATGCATCAGTAAACGTAAGAGGTAATGCACTACCAAGTATATTAGACTGGCGTGAAGCCAAGAAGTTCTACCAGACTTTCCCTAACATTTAAGGAGTCCCCTTACCGAGCAATTCCTTCTGAGGGATCCACTTCTTGAGAACGAGGTTCTCCACGCCTTCCGTGAGCGCTTCCTCCGGCTTCTGAAACCATTCGTGTGAATGTAGCTCAAAAGGAGTCACCTCGTATTTCCAGATAAAGGTGATATCGGGATGAAGTCGGGCGAGTCGAATGATGCTTTCCTTGAACTCGACTGGCATGTCGACGGACAGGGCGACGGAGCCGAAGGAGATCAGGACGGTCTTGACCCGCAGAGACAGGAGGGAGTCCCATTCCTGAGGAATCGTATGAGACGTACGTTGTTATGCCACTGACCTTATCGAGGGAGGCGTTGCTCCTTTGGATCAGGAATCCCCCGATGTCAACGATCTTATGCGTGGTCACTTGAGGGAAATCAACGAGAGGAGCTCGGTTGAGGAAGACGAGGGAGACGTTGGAGAGGAGTTCCTGAATGTGCATTTGAACATCTGTGCAGTGCACATACACACCTCTACGTGCGGCACATCTGGATAGTTGAGGGCGAAATAGTCGATCATCCACCACTCGAACGAGAAGATCATGTAGTTCATGTAGTAGTCGATCAGAAGATTCTCCATTCGCTCCATGAATGTCATCTGTTCTCCGAAGCCCGCGTAGCGACCTGCACAAGACTGGATTGAAGAAGTTGTCTGCATCATAATTCTACCTATATCACACTACTACGACCGCAAGTTAAGAAGTGGAAAAAGGGCGCTTACTCGGCACGTAGGCATGCATGTTGGGCGCTCCCGTAGTTCGGAATCCATCTCCCAATGTGGAGTGAGAATCGGTGATGGCGACCTTGTCGATGCCCGCGAGGTGGAACAGAACTGCAATGCCAAACCATGAGAAGTAGATCACAATGGCACATTAACAAACTGCCTAAATAGGCGCTCTGGCCTAATCGCATGTCTCAATCCAAAGCATGATATTGTCATAAAATGCTTACCAAATGCGCATCGGTCGAAGTTCTCTGCGTAGGCGACGTCGATTTTCTCGGCTCGCAGACTTTCGATGAGCTCGGCGTTCTTAAGCATCACTGCAAATCAACAGTATTTGCACTACTTTTGAGTCACGGAACTTCTTTCTTCCAGAAATATGAACGAACACTTACGGTCGCACTGTTGAGTAATTCCGTCGAAGAAGTTGGCATCGAAGTACTGCGACTTCACCACCATGTCCATGATCGACTTTGCATTCCACGCATTCGAACTGTATCCTCCGAACTGTAAACGCTCTTATACAGCCCGATGGGAACGACATTGAGATGATTGCGTTTATATAAATCATTATTATGGTTTCTAATCTCTAATGAATGTAGGCAGATGATCGCTCACGGGTTGTTTCTTGGCTCCTTGTGAGTGGGGGACGACGTATCTTTTGGCTACGCGCGTGCTTCCCACGTGCTCCAGCCGCTCATCGAACACATTCGATACGGCCACCTGACGGGATCCTCGCTTTCCCAAGATAAATACTATAAAACTAACCAATTCATGGCCGCCATCGATGAGAATATCCGCGATCCCATTCAGGAACTGGACGTGACTCCGACCAAATTTCATATCGTACATAAGGAATTTGTAAGGCCACACACCGCTGATAACAACAACAAACACAACAATTCCTAACAACTTCATGGTAACGTAATAAAATTCAACAACTAATTACAAATAGTTCTAGCAGTAGCACCGAGTTAATCTCGCTCTACGGAAGAGATGAGGGAAAGACTTTTAACATACGCAGACCGATAAGATCAGAATTGTGCAATCGCGAATGAACTCTTGAGTTCGCGCCGACTAAGCAGCACGCTACCGCAACGCGCCTCACCCCAGAGTCCGATGGGTCAAACTTCTACCTTCTCCTGTTGAGATGTGGATGAGACCCCTCGATCTTGTGCTTTCTTATATCTGTCATTTCACCGCTATCGGTCGGAGTCTGTCTGGCCCGATGTCTTTTCTCGCTCTCTCTTTCCCGTGTTATCTCGTCCATCATAGGGTCGCTCTCGCCGCATCCACTGTTCAACATCTGTGCGTCTCGCCTGCGATAATTGTGGCACACTCCACATTGCAACGGAAAGAGTGCTCGCCGTGTGTATGGACGGCTCGAGTAAGCTGAGGGCAAGGCACAGATAGGCACATTGCAAGATATCGAACACCTGGTGCTCACACAAACAATGCGCATGACGAGCTGCGCCCGTTCGTGATCTTGAAGTTGGGATGAGGGTGCATGAGCTCCTCTCCAACTTCTCCATCATCTTCCTGAACTGAACTTAGCTGTCGACTTCCCCCCTCCCCCCCAAGAGCAACGCTTCCATGGACAGTCAGTATCCTCACCATAAACGTCGATAATTAGTTGCTCAGGAATCCTTTCTCAGGGACAAGAACATTTTGATATCTCTTTCGCCATGTCTGTCGATATGCCGTCCACCTTCAAGAAGAGCATCACTTGATTCGCCCGACTCCATCGCAAGTCATTTTCGTCTGGAGATACGTTGTTGCTGTCTTAGCGCGTATCAACTTTCAAAATTTATTTCAGAAGCCGGATGAAGCTCTCCCTTATGGCGTGGACAACACGTGCTGAAGAAGTGAACATCGCCGAAGGAATTCTTTGTATGGATCTGCTTGATTGTTAGTGATCAGAAGACCCCTTAAAAAACTTCAGGAAAGCCCACAATAGCCGTTCTACTGACATCGGATCAGCATTGAAATCAACATATGCTAAAGAGGAATGACCTCACTGTCGTTTACGTCAAGCACCTCCTTTGAAACGCCGCCAGAATCATCCCCACCCTGGAATCCTAGCTGTAAGGCTCTAGGCACGCTTTGTTCGACAGAAATACTCAGTTTGTCTGCAAGTGATGTGGATCGTCTATTCCCCTGCCCCACTGGATCTTTTCCTATGTCAGAGCTCAATGTGAATTGTTCTCATCTTCAACCACCTGCTTATGGCCTCTCTTTGTGATTCCTCGCTATCTCATTGATAAGCCACCCGCGTTTCATTTTATAGTGCGCTAACGACGAGTTCCTTGTATTTGCGCAATTTGACGCAAATCGTTGTAATTTTTGAGAACGATGCATTTTGCTCTTTCAGTCGTTCTCATTGGAGCACAGACGGCTGTCCAATTTGTTCATGTGAATAAAACCAAGAATGTGCGTGCTGGGTTAAGGAGTCGGCTCTGATCAAGTCTATAACTCGTCAGCATTTAATTGTTTTGCTCTGATCGGTTGAACGAGTTTGGTTAGCAGCAAGGAAAACATGCAGCGCTCTGAAACCTTACATTCTCTCTACCGCTCATTGTCCTCGTGACGCTATCTCTCTTTCGACGCCGATTCAGTTCTCCTCTCGCTGTACGATCGATGGATTCTCCGTGCCCCATCGATCGCGTCGTCCTCCGGAGAATCGCCAAGAGCTATGCGTACGTTATACTTCCCTTTCTAAACTTACCGAACGCATTTAGTTTACCTACGAGACAAAAACATTGTTTTGTCGTAACTTATCTAAAGCATGTAATACTTAACTTATCCTTTGCAGCCGCATGTGCCAGGTGCGGCAAATCAGCGAAATCAGTTGTCGCAACGCACTCAGCCCCCTCACTGACTTCCAGATCAATAATGAACACGGAATTGTACGTTCCCAAAACTCATAGAATTCTTTGTTCATAATTACAGATGCTCCAACGAGCCACGCATGCTAACCAAAACATTGCAACCAAAATCTACCTTCCTGCTTTGATGGACTTCGCAGCCGATTGCTTTAACGAATTCAGATCGCTTTCGGTGGAGGAACGAGTGAGTTTTGTCATTCGCATACTAGCACGGAAGTGCATTACTTTGTATGACTTCAGTGGATGGTTATTCACAATTGTTACGAGGCAATACTCTTTCTCGATGGATCCTTCCGCGTCCAGCGTGATTTTCCCAACCATCCGCATTTGTGAGTCAAAATTTGCCTGAAAACTAAAAATCCTTTTTGAAGAATATACGGGCACATGACGTCTATAGTGGAACATGACGATAGCGACTATTTCTATGGAGACATACACACTAATACTCCTGCTGTTGTTCGGTAAGGATATTATTCGTTACATTTGCACAAAATTCCCTAATTACTGCAAAGACTTTCCAGATACTCCTCAAAAAGAATTTATTATAGAGAAACGAAGAAAAAGTTGCGAGAAAGTGGCATTTACTGCCGAAAGGCTTTGCAAGGAATCGACGCTGAAGAATTTTATGCGATGCTCGGACTCGTGCTGTGGAATACGGAAGATAGCTCACTGACGGACGGCCTTGTTACCATCTTCGAGAAGTACCGACGTGACCTGCTGAAGGAGCTGCACGCGTACTACACGAGTGTTATGCAGGATAACTATGCCGTGCGCATTGGGCGAATCTTCGATGCGATTCGCACAGTCAAAGTTAGTTTGACTCATTATGGTTATTTCTCTTTTCAATGGCTCGAGTTCATCATACTTCAAACCCAACTCGATATGATTCTGTTTACAGTCGAGCATAACGGATTTCCGCATATCGATGGAAATGGTGCGCCTTCTTGACGTCGTCGACGACGACACTTTCATTTTGCACGTCGTTCGGGCCTGAAGACGTCTCCTCTCTGTTTTTACAGTCGCAATGCGTCATCTTACACCCGAGAATAAACAGCGTTGTAGATCACATGTTCATAATAGTAATTATGGAAAAAAGGACTTTGACATTAATAATTGGAGACTCGCTAAATGTGTCTGGCTGTCACGCTCTATAAAATTCTACCAATTGCTCCACATGTTTTCATTTCATGCGTACATACAACATTTTGTGCGGGGAGTGGCTCAAAAATGGGTCACGAATCTTTTTCGGCCGAGGCAGCCACCACACCACGGTTCCGGAAATGGATCAGTTGTATCTTTCCGTAAAGGTAGCAATTGTTCTGGAAGTCAGGGTGGGAGCCCTAGAGAAATGTCTTCTATCGCAAACTGTTCTCATCGGGAAGCCCCGTAAGACCACGCATCTTTCTAACTTCACCCACTCTTATATTGCTAGTGTGATTTGGCATGGTTTATTGGCCGAGGATCAACTTTTGACCTATGCAACAACAAAAGGAAGCAATGTTAACAAGATAAAAGTTCTTGACACCTCGAGTAGATGCAATTATGTTCCTATTGCATCAAGACGAGTGCGTCTTTGGTTGGTACCCGTAGAGAAACGTCGAACCAAGAACGAGCGAACTTCCGGCCACGAACGCTCTGCAAATATATTGAGTTGAAACTGGATAGGGGGGAAAATAAAAACGAAGCTGACAGATTTGGTGTGAAGTCTCCAAGGAATGCCCATGACACGAACGATGAGAGGATGATGGACAGCGAGAGAGCGATGCCCTGATAAAGGAGGAGTTGGTATTGCGGCGCTCGAAAGCGTTTGCAATTCACTGTTCCACCTCCCTTATCTTAGCACAACTAATGAATCTATAACCGATTTCATGTACTATTTGGTTGAGTTCCAATTTCGAGCGGCTCAAATTTCCAGGCTCAGATTCATTATTTTCCACTAAGATCCAATAAGAACCAAGAAACATGCTAAACGTGAGGTGTTGCGATGGCCTAATGGACTTTTCCCCAGCCATTGCAATTTCTGGGGTCGAGACAATGGCCTTCCCATCAGGCTTCGTGCTGACGAATAGAAGGGTGATCAGAGTCTATCATAGCTAACCTTGAGAATGTTGTCGGCGTACTTGATGACGAATCCGACGACAAGGCCACCCCAGGCCTGCAAGGAAAGATATTTCAATGTACTAATCACACCATCTTTTACCATCTTTTACCATTTCTCTGTTGTAACTTGCCGAAAGCAAGAACAAAATGCGGTTTTTGTTGGAGATAGGAAACACCTGTAGAAAAACGACAATCCAGACGTTGGTATTATATCCCTGAAGGAATCCATCTTTCGAGATTGCCTGCCAGTCGTAGATCCAGCACGTGAAGAGACTACCGAAGATAGAGAAGAAGGCTGAAAATCTCTAATGCTTGCGGTCTTTATGATGTGTTTTCTTACTTAGCTGCATGCTTATCATAAACAATTTCATGGTTCCGTTCTTGGCGATTTTCTCGAGGTAAACGCCTGCGAATCCTGACGTACAGCAAGCAGCAACCACGCAGAGAAATCCTGTAAAAAGTGACCTAAGTCTGTCTTCTGTGATTTTCTACCACTTTATGGATCTTTACAATGCATTCACTAACGGAAAAATACCGTGATTCAATCACATGCGTACCGATGAATCTGTCGCTGGAATCACCGCTTATTCTAGGTTCAGCGTTTCCAATGGGCAACTGCAAGGTGGATGGATCTCAACTGGACGAATTTCAGTAAGCTCCGAAATTTTTAGAGCTTCACGAGTTTTTGTTCGAGTTAAGGCGCCTCAAATCTCCAACATACTGTACCTGAATAAGTGCAACTCCTGCAGTCAGTAAGACGAGGGCGATCCATTGAGTGCTGCGTAGCGTTCGGTGCATGATGGCTACGGTGAAGATAGCGGTTGTCAGAATTTTCAGCTGGTATGTCACCTGCAAACAAATCTTGATTATTCGCCAATGGCTTTCTGTAGAAGATATCACCGAGTCCCCAATAATAATCTGTGTATTATAAAAATGTGTATGTGTACTTGGTATGTAGCAGCATCAAGCTTGGAGAGAGCTACGAAAAGGAGGTTGTTCTGGATGACGTAGAGAACAGCCGGAACTGACATCTGAAGTCCTACTGTCCATTTCACGTAAGAAATCCTCGCAATTATTCCGAATACAACATACCTTGAAGAAATCAGCTGGTCTTTGGAAAACATTAAATTTGATTTCGGAAACGAATGTGGAAATACACCAATCTGAAAAGCACTGTAAGTAGTTTCAATCGAATATATTTTTCATTTAAAACCATATCAAAATAAATATAGTAAAACTTGCTGCATTCGTGCGCGAGGACTGCCAGGCAGGTGATCATCTGATAAGGTTTCAAATTTGAAGTGGCATAAATATATGAATAGCATACCTTGACGATCTCAGATACGAAGACCGCGGTGGATGATATATATTTGGGGCCATCGGCATTCTGAAAAGTGTTATCAATCGGCGCTCGCTGGTATTTACCTTGGTTCTGGAGTGGCGAAGAAAGAGCACGAGTGCCGTCGTCTGTGCTATCAAAACAACGAGAGATAGCGTCTTCAGCCGACTGCTAGGACCCAGCGACATATCATGAAGATATCTTTTTTTACAAAAAAAAAGATATCTTAATGATATGTCGAAATCTGTAATGCTCAAGAAATATAATGCAAAACAGCATATAAAAGTCAAAACAAAGGTAATCTCCGAGAGCATGGGGGTCGTCAAATTAACAGAGATTAACAGCGAGCTTAGCGAACGTGATGATCGAGAGCAAAAGGAGCGAGGGAGAAAGTAGTAGGAAAGTTGCTTGAGAGAAGGACATCGTTGATCTCGTTATCAGAGTTGTGCAATTGTTGTTGAAGTTTTGATTTCGCGCGCACGACACAGTACCCAACCGCAACGCGCCTCGCTCCACAATCGGATGGGTCAAACAAATACCCTCTCCATTGAGAGGCCGATATCGAACTTGTTGTCTACCATTTCTGCTGATGCTCTCCTTTTATCTCTGTCTTTAATCAGTAATGGCTTCCCTTCCGCCGCTTCGACTGCCTCAGATCTGTGCGTATCATCTGAAGAATTGTGGCAGACTCCAAAATGCAACGGAAAGAGTGTTCTCGGTGTGCGAAGAGCAGAGGGCAAGGCACAGTTACTATTGCATTTCCCTTCGTCCTGATGTCCAAACCGATACCACACGAAGTATCATGCCAATCCTTAGCGTTCGATATACACGAACTATTATGCCAACCATGGAATACCATCCCAAAATAGGAGTGATGTTTTGAAACCTTCTAAAATTCGGTCAGTATGATGCATTGCAACATTGGGTTGTGAATATTGGGGGAAATAATGTTATGAAACAACACGAATAATACATTTCCCGCACAACACTATCTACTCAATTGAAATAAAGTGGCGGGGTAATTCCTATTCACACATCTCTTGCAAACCTAAACAGGCGGTGAAATAGTTTCGACTTCTCCATGAGTTCTCTACCAACAAGACTAATGTAATTCCTCGCGTCTTTTCTTCTTCCTTATCTCTTTCTGAAGATTTTCAAACGCCTCGTTGTCGACCACTTCGGTTTTCGAGTCTGGCCTCGATTCTGCCTCGCTTTCTTGGAACTCTATTTTGATCCCATAAAATCGTCTCATTGTCAGATGGCCGCGCCTGAGCAAAGAAAGCTTACATAGAAAGATCACTGTTTCATGCATGAATTCTGGGCAAAAATGTCTTACATAATTCAGCGCCAGTGAATTCTGATGTGCGAGGTGCTGAAAAGGTTTCTCTTTACGTTATGACATTTCCACATTTTCCAAGAGGTTCAAGTTTGTGATGTGAAGAAATTAAAACGTAAGTCTTCGTCACTCAACAAGGATAGTCAAAGCGTGCCATACCATTTTCGTAATCGGCATATCGTCGCCGTTTCGCTACAGGTGGTTGAGAGCACGGAGACGCCGATGGAGTCGTCTCATCATTAACCGACGGTCCCGGCTCCACCTCCATCTGCAAAGCTTTTTTCATATGCTCGAGCACTGGATTCAAAAAGGCGCTTCATCGGCATCATAAACGGTCGATCCAAGCTCTTCTAATTTGAACCGAAGCGCAATACTCTCTCCACTGTCTCAAACCTGCGACGACGAGAGCACCCTTCTTTTCTATGGAGAGAGAATAGTCGCGTACGGAACGGAATATTAGAAGCCTTTGGATCATTGACAATATTTCATCTGGTTAACTCACCATGCGCCTCCTCTCCGCGCTGTTGTCCGTCGCCAGCCGCCTGTATTCCTCCGCCAGCCAATCCTCCCGCTGCAAATATAATGACAACTACTACAAGTACCCCAGCAGTTACTTGTAGTAGTTGTCGAGCTGACAAATTATAGTTGCAATCGGAATTTACTGAGTTCTCACCGCGGTGCAGTCGAACCAGTGCAGGTAGAAGTGGACAAGAGAGAATTCTGTATTGTAACCTGAAGCAGCTATTATGGGAGTCCACAACATTGCCAAAAAATCGTTCCGCACTTATTCACTGCGGTTAGCGAACGTTCCGATGTTCGCGCTCGCGCGACCCGAAGGA
>JACMIG010003423.1:0-12282 GCA_014805385.1 Levipalatum texanum | reverse complement strand
GGCCCACCTTTTGGCACCTCTCCCCTCACGCGACGCGCGCTAGTTTTCGAGTCATATCTCGGCAAAGAAATGAGATATCGAGAAACGGAAAAAAGCATGATAAATGCCAAGCCCAGGGCTAAAAGATGAGCCTAATTTCGCGCATTTTGATGAAGTTTTGTGAATCACGTTGCGGTCCCTAAGCATACTAAGTGTTCTGATTCGTGCTCAACAACACAAATTGCTGTGATGATACAAATACCGTATTGGTTAGAAGTATGCCACAGACGACTGCGTAGAGGAAAGCCATTATCGAGGTTACGAAGACGTTGTTGAAGAAATGCGGCCAGCTGTAGAATTTCTGTAATTCTGACGATTGTTATTCGTTATTAATAGAGTGAACAACTGGTAATCGACTTCCTCTTTTGACAATGAAAACAATTTATCAACTCTCGTTTGCACCGGCCTAATGGTCGCACTGATAAATCTTTAACTATTTTCGAATAGACGCTCATTTATGAGTTCGTACAATGCTTGACGAACTGTGAAGTTTAAATTTCTTACAGAACAAATCTGATGAAAATAATGCGTAACGAGATTATCCGACTAAGCAAAAAATATCTTTGTTTTCGTCCGCAAAGTCCGTTGATGCGAAAACGACGACGCACCACAGCCTCCTCTCGACCGATGAAGGGATCGAAAAAGAAGGCTCCACCGTGAAGCGAGTTGAAGAGTGGCTGAAAGTAATACTCTCAACATCCTACACACTTATCGGCAGGTATATCTTTATCCCATCGTGTATTGTCGGCGATCCAAAAGCGTCTAATATTCCGTTCCGTACGCGACTGTTCTCTCTCCACTGTTCTCTCGTTTCTCTGGCGGTTAGAGAAACGAGAGAACAGTGGAGAGAGATCGCGCCTCGAGGTGCACGGGGGTCACGCGCCCATAGAAAGCGCGAGACAAAAAGAATTCCGCTGATTCCAACGATAGAGCAAATTACTGGCAGCCGGGTCACTTCTATCCGACGTAGAATTTTGTGGCGAACAATCCTGTAACCCCTTTTGGCCATGGAAAACGCTTCCCCTGGGAGTACGGTAGCGAAAATGGTCGTTTACCCCCCGATTGTGGACCTTTTGCTCATAAAATCGCCGAATTGTCGGAGCTTTCAACTCAATGACCCCTCTGTTCGCATTTTTCCGAACCAGAATTTTGTGGCGAACAATCCTGTCCCTCCTTTTGGCCATCGATAACGCTTCCCCAGGGAGTACGGTAGCAAAAATGGTCGTTTACCCCCTGATTTGGGCTTTTTCGACATTCCGTTCACGAAATCTCCGGAAAAGACTGTTGCAGGTCACTATTATGATATGGGCAATGTCCACTAGTAAGGTGGGGTCATTTCCGTCCCCCATGTTGGGTACCTGCAACGTCTCTCCTGGGAGTACTGTAGCGAAAAATGACATTTTTAGACAAAATTTCACTTTTCCGCAAACAATCATTAACTTTGTGCGCTTTAGGGCGACCAGCGGCCATTAAATTACCGGAACTTCATTGCTTAGATCATTGAGCAACAATGTTACCTTATCAGAAGTGGATCACCTTAATGTTCACGGTGTACGGCACCAAAAACCTACGTTTTCCAGACAAAACATCGCTATTCCATGCAACATAGGAACAGATCTGAATATATCCTGTTTATCATCTGGATTCAATGGAACTGACTTCGAGTATGCCGTGATTTTTTATCCGGTGCGAAAATATCAAAAACATTCAAAAGATATGGCAGGATAAATATGCCCCCATTTACAAGTAAGAGCATTGAATCGCCAACATCAGATTTGTTGTCCGTATTGAACGTAAAGATGTTCAGAAACAGTTTCTGAGTGCGTGAGAGCTACGAACGAGTTGTTAGGAGGTTCACAAAAAGAACGCAAAAGTTCCGTCGCAGCCGGGGTTCGAACCTCCCTGGGTGCAAAGGGGCTGCGTCATACAGCGCCTTAGACGACTGAGCCACCGCTCCGAGAGCCATGTTTTTCTGATTCGCGCACGTGACCCCCGTGTCGAGGATCGAGTACGCGGACACCCTCCGCTACTGCCACAAAGGAGCCATACTCGGTGAGCTCCACGCAATTCTGGTCATTTTCACCGCAGAATTTCCCCGGTCGTGATCTTTGGCAAAAAATCTAACGGGGATTTTGCATGTCTTACCTATTCACGTCCAAATTCGCTGATGAAGAAACCAGATTTTTAGTCGTGAAAATGAACAAAGGTGCATTCCAAGGCTCGCACACTTTGCAGAGGTCCTCTCCGCCAATGACCAATTTGTCCTGCCCGAGAAGGTCTTCTTCGCGAATTTGGCTTATATCCTGGAGGGCTCCATCCAGATCATCACCCTCGGCGAAGATCGCAGGATCTGTTTCAGCCTCTACTTTGGCGGCAAGGTTGGTTGACGCGCATGAATGCCTCGTATGCACAGTAGCAGTCCTCGTCAGCGAACACTTTCAACCTAATAATGAAATTCCGCGGGGCATAAAGATAGGTTGAAAATGTAGTTTATTAGATGCATTTTTATAACATTAAAATTTTCTCACTTAGAGAAAAATGTAAATAATAATAATGGCTTGAGTTGCACCGTGGGAAGGAAGTGTGCACGACGTCGGTGCCCCGCCCTGTATCCATTTGCTTCGGAGTCGGTAACGACGTTGTCGTCAGCGGAATGGGAGGTCTCGAGGTGGAAGCTCCCCTTCCACTCCCCTGACCCTCCCTCTCTTTTGAAGGTCGTCCGCTTCAGCACCTCCGCATTGCGCAAGTTCATCGACAAGCTCCTCAAGTACAAGAAACGAATCGAGGGGGCTGATAATTGTCATTAAAATTTTGACGACGTTCTCGAGATTCACTATTTTGTTACTGATTGCAAAGTTGTTACTTGCTTACTAGCGTAATGAGACACCGATCTTACGGCCTTTGACCTCACTCTCTCGTCCTTCCCGTGACTCACTCTCTCTCTCCCTTCCCCCTTCCACCGAGGATGGTCCGTAAAACAGCTGTGGAAATTGTGGACATATTTAACTTTGGCCTGATTGTGAGTATGTGTTGCACTTTGGCCTGACAATGAATCTGGTCTGTTTTCTATTCTGACCGTAACCTGAAATTTTGCTCCTACTCCTTCTTCAAGAAACACTCTGCTCAGTCCAGTCCAATGATCGGCGCTTCGAATATTTTCATCACGTGTCGAAAGGTAGATTGCTGATTTCGGGGCGAGATGAGATCAAAGCTGCCGCTTGCCATTTAAATAAGGAAATGAAACGTTTTCCAATTTCCAAATGCAGAAAATAAGTAGCCTTTCTCGTTAAAATCATTATTTACTGTCGTCAGAAAATTGCGGTTAGCTACGCTGACAAACAATTATTTGTCCTCATGAACGAAAGATGACCTTGTGATTGCGTCAAAGTCTACGAATAGCAATCATAAAATAAGAGACTGTCTCTATTATTACTCTACTTGCTTTTTATATTGTAGTAGATATTATTATGAGCGTTACAGCTGCTGTCGTATTAATTCCAACCTCTTGAAGGCACGACAAGGGATTGGTATTATCGGCGAACTAAAGTCGCGTTCAGTCCGTCCTGTCTCCTTTCCGCTGAAAATAGACTCCTCTCGTCGTCTGACTGCTGGAGAGCATTTCGCTCCTAGGTGCTAAGTGAAGACGAGTTTGGTTCGTCGTTAATTCTTCTGTAATGAATACGACTGCTATGCGTGGTGCTCCTCCCGCTCCACTACTACAATGGATTTGGAGCATCGAATCCCTCGCCTTCCCAGTCACCGTCGTCGTCAATCTCATCACAGCATACATCGTCGTTACAAAGACTCAAAATTCCGCTCTACGCAATCGACTCATCTTCATGCAAGTATGTCCTTTTTAAAAAAAAAATCGATAATTCCAAAAAGATTGCCGGATTTCTGAACGACGCCATCTGGAGTCACCTCTTTGTTCCCATCTTTCTATTTCCGCAGCCATGTATTATGGCCGTAGGATATCTACATAACGGGCTACATATATCGCCCAACATCTTATATGTATTTCAGTGACTCGGAGAAATACAACCAAAGTTTCAGGACGCAATGGTTTTCTTCATTTTGTGGAACGTAGTTTCGTATCTCACCATTGCTTTCTTCCGGCACCAGGTGCATCATTTTTGAGCGATTTTTCTTTTATTGTCGGCAGTATAAACGTTCCCGGCAATACGCTCATCGCCCTGCGATCTCTCTCCACTGTTCTCTCGTTGTCTGGCGGCAAGAGAAAAGTGAGAACTGTGGAGAGAGATTGTAGGGCGATGAACGTATTGTCCGGAACGTTTATTCCGCCGACAATATTCAAATTATCCAGGCTGTCGTACCTCGAGCGTATCGGTGGCGGATGGGACACAGGACTTCGCGCACAGTTATTACATTTTTCATAGCTTGCTGTTTCTCCGCTCCAATGCTGACTGTGGTGATTAAAGTCATTTAAAATCGCGAAAATTTCCACCTTTCAGCTATTCAGAATGAATCCAGAAGAATATCATCGCTTTGTTGTAAGTTTATATCAAATAATCAATCAGAAATATAATATTCAGAACGCGACATTTGCACCAGAAATTAAAAAGTCGGTAGCATGTTTACGCGAGACGGTAAGTGTTTTATCTTGCCATAACACTGTTCTTTTATTTTAGGTGGCTGCTATTTGGGCTGTCATACTTGTTATAGCAATCGCAATTATGGCAACATTACTTGTCACGGTAACAGTAGAATTCTATGAAATAGTGATTGTTAGTAAAAATAGAGACGTAAATCGGTGAAGTAGACATATCTCCACAAAGATGGAACGTATTCCACTAGCAATATCCGCTTCAACGAATGGAAATCCATTAGGATTTCGACAATCCGTCTCCATGTTCCATATTCTCAAACAAACCCGATCAGTTCATATTACTTCGAAATGAATAAGTTTAGATTTGCGCGCTCATGCTGCATTCCATCAAAATATCGGCTGAAAAAAGCGTGATAAAAAAGAAGATTCAGCATCGAGTTACCCGAGCCCTGCTGGGATTGGTTAGAATCTCAAGTTCAGAAATAATAAACCGAATGTTCCAAAGGTAACAATTCCGTTGTGCGTTATGCTGGGTCCACTTGCGATCCTCGCGATTCAGTTAATCGTTGGATCTTCAAACGATGGTGAAGACAAACAATAGGCACTCAAACCCCGTTCCGATCATTTCAGTCATATCGATGAGCTGCTGCCTCCTCATTCAACAGCACTCGCTGGTGCACTGCGTCGTGCTCATTCTCACTACGAGACCTTACCGGCAAGGAGTTGTCCCATAAGCAAAAGATTCAACGACCATTTTACAGTGAGGCCATCTGGAATCAATTCAATCGCTGCCGCTCGCCCAGGATTGTGGTCGTTTTCATAGCGAAGCAAACTCAACATGCCACGGATAAATGCGCGATATTTATAATTAAAATAAATTGTTGCAAATTCGAAAAAGTGCCAATGGTGCTTGGAATCTCTTCAGATACCGCATTTCTTTCCATCGAAATAAACGAGCACCTTTCCTGATAGAGGCCTTACAAGGAGTGTCGCTTTGGTGGATACCGAGATACGGAAAACCGCGAGTACGCCAACCTAGAGCTCGGCGAGGGGAGTCCGGCAAACCCCCATTATGGGGTATTCCTTAGCTTCCTTCCTTGGGACAGCCCGGGTGGAGGGTGTACCGGAAACGGGCTCAGTGTACAACCCGTGCATGAAGAGAACGGCGGCATTCGAGTAGGGAACACCTTCCTACGAGCCAGTCAATGCCTATCGTGCACACTCCCGAGGGAAAAACAAAGTCGAAGATATGAGTTGGCCAAAGATTAATAGTTTCGAAGAACATTTCTCGGTCATAGATTAATCGTTGTTCTGACAGTAAAAGGTCTCCGAGGCTTTCTTCATTCGAATTTTTTGGTCAAATTTCCATTCAACTTGACTTCTGTTGCTTCAAATCCCGCTTCAAACGAACATTATGATCACCATCCGTCATTCAATTCTCTCTGTTTAACTTTTCAGATTGACGTGATCTGCAATTACGAAGCACAAGATTTATGTGCGTGACAGTATGTTGGAGTGAACATTCCCTGAGATTGCAAAAAACTAGAGAGTAATAGCTTTCTTATTATTCGTAACCATTCCCTTCCGTGACAGGTGAAATACGACTCTTCGGCAGATGCGAACAGCTCCATTCACCGACCATTCCATGCAATTCCCCGACGAAGACATACGACGGCTCTTCGGAGTTGTCCGCTTGGCTGTTAGCCCCATCTCTCTTATCATCAATGTCATCACGGCGTGGCTGACCCTTCGGCACTCGGGAACTGCAGCTGCCACCTATCGATATTTGCTACTTTCCCTCCAGGTACGAGAATGTTTTTTTCTAACAGACCCAATTTATTGTCGGCGGAATTAACCGTACGGAATGTACGCTCATCGCCCTTCGATCTCTTTCCACTGTTCTCTCGTTTCTCTAAATTGTCTGACGGTTAGAGAAACGAAAGAACTGCGGAGAGAGATCGTAGAGCGAAGAGCGTGCATTCCGCATGGTGAATTCCGCCGACAATATTTATATTTGTACCCAGTTACTTATGAGTAACTGGGTACATAATTTTAGTCCTCGAAAGACAAATATCTTGAGGCTGCCAGCTTCATCCTCGATGTCATCAGTGGGATGATTACGTGCCCGTATCTCTTCCTTCCTGCTCCTTGCGGTTTCTCGGAGGGAATTGTGGGCTTAGCGGTACTCAACGCATTAGGAAACGCAGGAGCGTCGACCTTGACGGTGGGCTTCAAATTGGAATTTGTTTGTAAGATGATTCTCTTTGTCTCTTCGGAATGCATTTCAACAATAAAAAAAACAAATTTAGTCATTCTTCATTATCGGCGTTTGTTCAATTGCAATGGCATACTGCGCGTGCTTCGTATATCGGCACCAGGTGATTCTTCTCTTTTAACCGACCGCAACTAATTCAAAACAGGCAGTCATGCTGCCGAACTCGAGATGGAAATTAAAGCGTTGTCAAATTTACTCCATTTCTTTTGGGACGACATCTTTGATGATGACAATACCTGCAATCGCCATGGTAAGGATACGTCATTGCCTTTATAAAGGGAACATCACCATCACTCGAGTCCGCAACATTGAATATTTTTGAGTACGGATGCAATTCCACTCAATCGGCCAAGCGGCCAACTTGCCACAAGCTTCTTTGGACCAAAATGATCACGTCTTCAGCTCGGCCGCTTTAAATTCCTTATCGCCAGCTTGGCCGGTTTAGCGGAATTGTTGCGTCCGAACTCAAAAATTGTCAATGTTGTGGAGTCGACGAATATCCTTCCAAGCATTCTGATAAAGAACCCAAGCTAATATGTGCATTTTTCAGTTCTCTTATGTGACTACGGAGGAAATGGCGATAATGCATCAAAAGGTCCATTGAGAGACGATAAATGTCAGAGGAACTTTTAGTACTTTTACACCTGGCCTTCTACGTTACAGCAAGAAATCAGGTGTTTGAACAAAACAGTGAGATTTGTCAATTATGCTTTCCAATATCCAATATTCTCAGGGCACCCTTTGGTGGGCGAGCTTGGCTGTGGTTTTCTGCGCAACTGTCGGGGTCGTTCTTGTGGCCGTAAGATCGAATGAACATTATGACATTTGCTTATACGAAAAGAGGGCAATGGGCGGTGCTCTAAAGTTCCATTGGAAAACAATTTCAATATCAATCCTAAGTTTTCACGAGCGTGTGCATACACAACGTTTATCGATTTTTAAACTGGCACAGCACCTTGCCCTGTATAGTACATTTTGTTTCCGATTTGTTACACAATCTCATCGTTCAGCTTGTCCTGCACATCTTCCAATCCATCACTCAAAATCGAACACTCAGCGCGAAGACTGCACAGTATCATAGAAAAATGACCAGAATGCTGATAATTCAGGTTGCGTAATAACGGGACCTATAATAATCTCATGAATTTGCAGTTTATCGTGCCGATGATTGGAATGTGGGCTCCCGTCGTCGTTATTTTGTATCAGTTTCTTGCGGAGGCCGAGGGACAGTGTGAACAACAAAAATTTTACTTCGGAAATAATTTATGTAACTTTACAGTGGCGACCGCGGCAGCGTTCGAGATCTTCTCCGTGCATTCTTTGACGCACTGTATCGTTCTCGTAGCAGCTACAACTGCCTACCGCAAGGCCCTCTTGAGATTGTCGCCATTCCGAATACCGTTTGTCAAATCGGCAGCGGCACATCCTACGGTAGTGGCCCGATCAGTGAATGGGACAGCACTAGAATCGACGTAATAGTGTTCCGCTAATAAAAAATGAAGTTTTTTTCCAAAAAAACGCATCACAGATTGTTTTTACCGCAAAACAAATAAACATTTTGATAATGCTTACCACAGCATGCCCATTGGTCACGTCTGTAATTGTCTACGTACACAATTCTAGGGTGCGGCGTCTGGAAACGATTGTCACTGTGGGCCTAACACATCACCATTGTTTTATTCTTATAAGTGAATTTGGTGAATTACATATATTGATAAGTATTCATGAATCTGTTCCATATGTTTGCAAATTTGCAACAGTTTCAGTGGAAGAAAACTGCACCTGTTCCGTTGAAAAATTTAAAGTGGATCTATTTATCGTTTTGCATGTGTTCGATTAGGTTGTTTTCACCAGTTCATTCTTTACCATAGACTATTCCTTTACAACTTCCGATGCTGGATGCAAGCATGCCGATCCGATGAATAACATTTGTGCTCGTGACAATCTGCTGGGAATGTTTGCCGATACACCAAAAGTCATATGAGAGTAATAGCTTTTGTATTGTTCGTGTTCCTTCCCCCCCGTATTCATTACCAACTGCAGGTGAAATACGATTAACGGAGCAGCAGCGAACGAATACATTAACCATTCATGCAATACCCCAATGAAGAGTTACGACGGCTCTTCGGAGTTATCCGCTTGGCCGTCAGCCCCATCTCTTTATTCATCAATGCCATCACGGCATGGCTGACTCTTCGGCACTCAGGAGCAGCAGCAGCCAACTATCGATATTTGCTGCTGTCCTTGCAGGTTCGGAATTAAGTAAAGGAATGTCAATATTTGGCAAAGTTCCTCGAGACAATATGTTCGAATAGAGATCTATTTGGCAGCACTTCATTTGTTCAGTACTCACAAAACACAATTTGATCTGAAGAATTGAAACAGTCCAAATTAGAGCAAAGTGCTTCATAAGACTGATAACGAGTCAAATTGGAGGCGTCAAGCTTCATCCTCGATGTAATAAGCGGCATGATCACGTGCCCGTATCTCTTTCTTCCGGCTCCTTGTGGTTATTCTGAAGGAATCGTTGGGTCAACGATAATCGACGCAATAGGAAACGCTGGAGCATCGACCCTGACGGTGGGTACCGCTTGTTTTTAAATCGCTTATTGTCGGAGAAGTACACAATATTAAGATATGAATGGTTGGGCACACTCTTCAAAAGTGGGATATTTCTTCTGTTATAAGATGGATTCAGGCCTTTTTCTTAATCGGCGTGTGTTCAATTGCACTGACATATTGCGCCTGCTTCGTTTATCGGCACCAGGTGATTCCTCGTTAATATTCGCCCACTAACACCAAAATCACATCTCAGGCTGTCATGTTGCCAGTTTCGAAGTGGAAGTTGAAGCGTTTTCAAATTTACGCCATTGCTTTTGTGTTGATTATCATAATGTTGCCGATACCTACAACCGCAATGGTAAAGAGAAAGAGCAAATCATTCATGAACGAGATAACGCCATTTTGAAATCTATTAATTGAATAGAAATACAACCAAATTGAGATTACTAACAAATATGGACGAAAAACATTTCCAGCTCTCGTATGTTACCAACGAAGAGATGGCCATATTGCAACAAAAGGTAAATTATGCGAATATACATATTGTCCGGTATTAATGTGATGCGTAGGCGATGCGCGAACTACCTTCGCGATAAGCAGCGTAGTGATCTAGCTTCTGCGGCAGAAGATAGATCACTACGCTGCTTACCGCGAAGGTAGTTCACGCGTCGCTTCCGCATCACTATAATACCGGATAATAAAAAGAAAGAGGTTGTTTCAGTACTTTTACAACTGGCCACCCTCGGCAACACAAAATATCAGATGTTTGAGCAAAAATGTGAGAATTTTTAAATGTGTTTATAAAACGCCCTGTTATTTCAGGGCTGCTTTTGGTGGGCGAGCATGGGAGTGGTATTCTGTGCTAGTGTATTGGTTCTTCTACTTGCGGTAAGAAACAGTGAGGGGTGCAACATTTTCTTGCATAAAAATGGGAGGCAAGAGCGATCTGTTAAACAAGGAGTAGGAGCAAAGTTCCGTGTCGGTAAAACAGCTGGGGCAATTGTGGCAAAAGTGCCCTATTTTCCAGACTCAGGACAAAGTGCACTTGTACTTTCGCCTGAGTCTGGTCTGATTTTCATGGTGACCGTAATCTGAAATGTTGCTCCTACTCCTTCTTTAACTTGAACAAGTCGAGATTCTGGAACTTTGGACAAGTCATCCCTTTCAACTATCAATCTTTCAAAAGTGTGGCATGCACAGTGTTCCCTTTCACGTTCTCAAAACCCCGCTTGCCTGCTATATTATGCATACAAATGTTTTTGAGTAAAAATGTCTTATGATTCAGATTGTACTTCACATCTTCCAATCCATCACTCGAAACCGAACCCTCAGCGTGAGGACTGCTCAATACCATAGAAAAATGACGCGAATGCTGATAGTGCAGGTTGCTATATTTTGGGAACAGAAGTTGATCAAGTGTTACAGTTAATCGTGCCAATGATTGGAATGTGGGCTCCTGCAGCCGTAATTCTATACCAGTTTCTAGCGGAAGCTGAGGGACAACGTGAATTGCAACAAATCAACTTCTGGATTATAAATTTGCAGTGGCGACTGCGTCCGCCTTCGAAGTCTTCTCCGTACATTCGCTGACGCACTGCATTGTTCTCGTGGCAACTACGACATCGTATCGAAAAGCTCTTTGGAGATTATGTCCATTCCAAATTCCATTTGTCAGCGCTGTATTTCCACAGACCACGGTTTTGGCCCGATCAGTGTATGGGACAACACCAGAATCGACGTAGTCGAGGTGACTAGTATGCACGGTGTCTTCTCCTTGCATTTCTTGCCAAGTGTCCGTTACCGTTTTGATCTTTAATACAACACTTGACGGCAATAAAAACGACACAATAGTACATTTCGCACAACGTATAAAGCAAAATAAACGAAAATAAAGCAAAATAAACTTCCCCTTCAGAGGAATAATTGATTCTCAGCTTTTGCCACGATACCTATACATGTAAAACAGCTGCCCAATGATTGTTATTGTCTCAAACTCACAGCCAATCCCAATACTGCTTGTATATTGACTACCTCCATAATGTCGCAGAGTGCTCCACCAACCCAAATACCTGGATGGATTTGGCTCGTCCAATCCTTCACTTTTCCATTGAGCATCGTCGCCAACCTCCTTACAGCTTTCATTGTTCAGATGAAAACTCCATATCCAGGTCTTCGTAATCGACTCATTTTCATGCAAGTTCGTATTCGTTTTTTTTTCAAAATTCTTGATTCCCCTAAAAGGTTGCCGGCTTCATAAATGACATCAACTATGGCCACCTGCTTGTTCCGATCTATTTGTTTCCGCATCCCTGTGTAATCTCTGGAGGAATCCTGCACAAGAAGTTCAATTTAAGACCAACCGTCGTCTATGTATTCGACTGTTTCTCTGAGAAAGCAAATATTATGCAGCACCACAGAACTTCTAAAAGACTTGTGCTCGTTAGCAGACAGTTCCGTTTGTATCTTTCAGGAGAAAAGGTATCTCTGGCTCAAATTTGGCATGCTAGTTGATCCTAGATTCCAACCGAAGTATGCAAAAAATCAGCCGTAGGTTCCTTATCAGCGCTGAGATATGGGAGGCGGAATTTTCGCTATCGGAACGGGAAATTAGAAGTTCTTTGGTGCTGCACAACACCATTTTAGGAAATAATGGTCTTCTTCATTTCATGGAACATTACTGCATACTTCTTACTTGCTTTTTTTCGGCACCAAGTTACATGTTATTTCGAAAATTCGGGGACGTGTTAGAAGCATCAAACAGAACGATGCTAGCTAATTAGCATCTATATTGAGACATGCTGACAATGAGTATCAATGATTTACATAGTATCTCCGGATA
>JACMIG010003422.1:0-12282 GCA_014805385.1 Levipalatum texanum | reverse complement strand
GTTCGGGCTCAAATTTGGAGAGGAGTTAGATTTATGCTTTTGACACGCAAACAGCATCAGGCAAGCAGGTTTAGTTGCCTGTGGAATTAGCCCCACCTCGAATTCCACCGAAAAGTCCGAGTGGGCGACGAACGTGCCTTCTTTAAAGCGTTATAAAAAGTTGTTTAGCGTGATTTTTGCTTGCGTGCCTGATGCTAGATCAATGTAAAACTGAATTAGCTACAAAATGAGCGTTTGATCGACTAATTTGGTTCAGTATTCACGCTGTTTTTTGATCGGAACCATTTTTTCGCGTTTTCGTGCTCCCCCCAAAGTGGGTGGAGCTTGCGGCCCCTAACTTTAGCATACTGGTACTACTACTCCGCGCCATGAAAGGAGAAGCTGGGGGTGGCGAAATAAATATCAATCTCGCGAGAATGAGAAGGGGCGAAGGGCATTGCTGAGACTAGCTGGAGGGGAGACCACATCCATCAGTGTCCGAGGGGTGATCCCCCAGTTTCCTCCAGGCTTGATCCCCATTGAGAGAGAGGAGGAAACACAGAGAAACAGAGAAAGACGCGCCCTCTCCCTCCCCGCCGTCCCAGGACTTCCGATTTCATTGTGACATGGAACAGCAAGCACTATTTAGGGGGGGCGCTCTTCAAGTGGGAGCGAGAGATCAAGGGAAACAAGAGACGAAGAGAAAGAGAGTATCGGCATTCAGAGGGAGTCTCGCTGCAGAATGTAGCACTGGCGCAATAATGACTTGTACCACGGCGTTCCGGACACTTTGCTTTGACGACTTTGAAGACTCGAAAATGGGCCTGGGCCAGAGACTGTGGCTTGAATGACGGGCCCGTAAGTGTGTGCACAACACAGGACACCTGTCCGGGACGGACTGGGGAGGGGGGAGGAGGGGGAGGTGCCGGTCAGTCAGGACCGAATTGAATAGGGCAGTTAGCGGCTTCCTGTCACTCGCGAGAGAGTGGGACAGTTGAGAGAGTCGCCAGACTGCGAGAACAATCCAAATGAGGACAATGGAGCGGTGCCTGTAACCGTGTCATTAGGAGCCTTAAGCGTGCTGTCAAAATTATTGGGTTCGTTTTATGAACATCGGGGTCTGTGAATCAATTCCAATTCGGAACGTTCCGTATTAGATGACATGTGAAACACAACGTCTATGGGTACGAGTCGATGCTTTATGGTTAGCTGCTCACTTCGCGGCTAACAAATTTTAGTTCAATCTAGTGTTACACCTGCTCACTCGTATTTCGTTGTCTTGCTATGATAACGATAAACATGATGATAAGTTCTAAAACGTAGGAACATCGAAATGTAACACAAGAAAACACAAACAATCATTGATCATGTCTGGACAAAACAACAGAAAACGCATTTAGCAATATAATGCCGCACGATTCTTGACAGTGTCTGTTTTCTTCCTATAACTTTTGTTCGTTTGCCCGCCTATTCCGTATGTTTCTATCTAGCGGCCGTTGCTTTTGGGGACAAGCTTCTTCTCAGGGGGGCCGAGGGTCGTTCCGAATGCAAATGAGACCCCCGGCAGCCCGCCGCATCCTTTTCCTGCCTGGGAACACTCGGAGTGGAGAGAGAGAGGGAGGACTCTCTTGGCCGATTTGGGGAGGCATTGCGCTGAGGGACCAATATTTTTAATCAGCACAAATGTACAGTATTTTGTAATTTTACGATATGTTGAGCAATGTGCAAAGAGATTTTGCAATAGTGTATATGTCTGAAAATAATTGCAATTTGTTATACAACCCCAAATTAATAAATAAATAGTATAATCAAAAACAAAAATTGTATAAACAATACCTTTATGATGCGCATTCACACTAAACGGAGTAAACATCCCTGATGTTTTCAGATGAGCCGAGTCTGGTATCGAATGACTGTCCAAGTCGCTGTGAATCATTGATGCAGGGTATTCATCAGCTTATGTACGTTAGTAAGCTTGTGCAACGAACTGATACGTTAGTCAGTTTGATGTTATCATAGTGTTCTGGCGCGGGAAAGACGGAGAAAATACAATCAGCATCTCCCCTCTGCTTCTCTGATCCTCCACTGCTCCCTGTGCTCTCTCGCGTGAACGTGCGGAGTGGGAGCGTGGTCGATAGGTAACATCGAGTAACGCATTCCGATTAGGAAGGAAGAGGAGAGGCGATCCCGTCTCTCTCCCTCACCTTGACCATCACTGATGAAACACACCTCCCTTCGAGAGTTCGTATATAATTAGTGTGCACTGTCGCTGTTTTTGTACTCTTCTTGATCTTCGAGTTTACAGGCTTCGTTGCGGCCTTGTATACAAGGATGTCGGCCCAGCAAAATGGAAAATCAGGTATGTTTCACAACTCCGCCAAATTGATATCTGCAAGATATGTACATAGATGTTGAGCAAATTTAGCAGTAAAAAGCTACCAAATTTGTCGATGTGAAAATGAACCAGAATTAGGGGCATTTCGAAGATGTTTACGTGACCAAACTCCTTTCACCCAAGTGTGCTAAAGCTTTCTTTCTGCGTTCCAAAGTAACTGTTTGTGCTCATCTTCTTGAAACGGGGGTTGCTCTCGTTTCCAAGCTAGATAGAGACAGTGCGTTCCTCTAGATCGTGCTGAAAATTCTAACATTTTCCAGCGCGTCCGCGGATCGTGATGAGTTATTCGGTGTCGTCGACAGAGGAGCGACCTGCTTCCATCACGCCCCCAGGGCGGGTTAGTAAACCGTTCAGGGACAGTCGGGAAAACGTTACATCATGGTTGGTAGTAGATGCCATCATAAGGTCAACAACGTTTCGGAGAATCCGTTGATCGACATACTAAATTGTGCACGGTATTACAATAGTTAACCGTCCATTTCGTTTTTACAATAGATCAATGTCCACTTCGTTCCGTTGACGAAGGGGGCGGGAGGTAGTGAGTGTGCTCCCATGGACGTAACCCTGTTCCTGCCTTACGTTGTGTCTTCCAGATTAGGCACCTCGAATTAGGCGGCGCAAATTAGAAAGATTTGCGACGTTGTTGACAATCCAAATTTCAACTCTTCTTTAGAAAACAGACCCTGGCGTACCCACGAGTACCAGCGCCGACATGTACAGACAGCGTTTCGATGCACTCGTGAAGCAGAAGAACAAAATCTGCCTGGGTGGAATTGAGGTTGTTATTTGTTTTACGTTCATTACCATATCGTACACACAGCGGCCAGTCATCCCGTCCGAGCTCAAACCGGTGAATAATATAAATTACGGCAGTTGCGGAGACGTCAAGCTCTACATGTATCTCGGGATGCCCATGGCCGTCAAGGTTTCGATCCACCTTCATGAACTTGAACCACAAATTTCTATATCAGGAAATGAAGTTGGCTCGAGAGGAAGACCTCAAGAAGATCGTCACGGATCTAGAGGTACATTTAGTAAACAATTAATGTTCTGTTACATTAAAAATAACGAAGCCATCAACTGCAATACGTTACAATATTCCAGATGATGATGAAGGCTTTCGCGTGCCCCTACATTGTTAAGGCCTATGGATACCTCATGACAGAGGTGACATCTGCCGTTTTTATTCCATAAATTCATTCCCTTCAGGACAAGGTGATGCTGTGCATGGAAAACATGGTCGGATGCCTCGACACACTGCTGGACAGGGCGAAAAATATGGTTAGAAACTTTTAAGTTTCTAACCATGTTTTTTTAAAAATGACTGGGAGTAACTTCTTGGCATCATGCCCGTCTTCAGGGTGATCATTGTTATCAAAAGATTTCAGCCATTCCCAGAGAAGATCATCGGCAAGATTGCTGACAGCGTTGTAACTGCTCTTCATTATCTAAAGAAAGAGGTTCGTTTAACAAATGAAATCTTTGGAGGTATTATTTGGAATAAAATGCAAATCAACAATGAACATTTTCGTCAACATTCTTTCCAGCACAATGTGATCCACCGGGATGTCAAGCCCTCCAACATCCTTTTCGACTACGACGGAAACATCAAACTGTGCGATTTCGGAATTTCTGGAACACTCGTGAATTCCAAGGTAAAAATTGTTTGAGAATGAGTCTGTAAATGAGGCTGAATAAAATTATCCTTCTTCAGGTGCATACGGTGGAAGCCGGCTGTCCTCCTTACATGGCTCCGGAGCGTGTGGAGTCGGCCTGTAAGCAGTTTTGTGGCTCTCTGAAACACATGTATTTTTGCTGTTCCTAACGGCCCATTTTCTTTTCTTCGTGTTATGTATTGTGACTGTTTATAAGCTGTCACGCACATCAATTGTGTGTGAATCTCAAAACATAGTCTCTAACCCGCCGTTCGGCCAAAGAAACAAAAACATCAAACTGCGATTTCGGAGAGCGGATCAAAAACCGATCGTTTAAAACTCTAAATGAATCAGTTCACGGAATCCACGTTATAGACAATCAAGGAATAATTTCGTCCCTAGGTGCATCATTCGGAGCTCCCACAGCCCCTCCACCGTACGATGTCCGCAGTGATGTCTGGAGCCTCGGAGTGTCTCTGGTGGAGTTGGCTACTGGGAACTATCCGTGAGTTTTGTTTCGTGGGCTACAAATTTCAAATCTGGCAAATAAAAGCGGTGTTATAAAAGACGACAGCAGTGCAAAGCTGTAGAAACGAGCAATAATGAGCTTATTTGTTAGTAGAAACTTACTTACCTTTTCAAGGAATTTCGGCACGTTTCAGATGGAAAGAGCTGCCCAATAACACAGCCATTCTTATTGCCATTTCAAGCTGCGACCCACCGCGTCTATCGGAAGCCGATGTATGCACTTCGTTTGATTTTTAAATTTAAATTTTGTCTCGAAAGAAAAGAGCTGCGTTCAAATGGAAAAATTTCTCAAAATTTCAAGTTTGGCACCTTACAATTAGAGTTGTAAAAGAAAAAATCAAAAGAAAACAAAGGCTGCTAAAAACATCATTGGGGCTTGAACGAACAGGTGAATGAAAAGCTCAGGGCTTCTCGGCGGATTTTGTCGATTTCGTCTCGCTTTGCCTGACGAAGGACGTCAACGTGCGACCGCAGTATCCTGCGCTACTCGAGCATCCATTCCTCGTCAAAGCAAAGGTGCGCAATTTTGGCATAAAAATTTTTATCATGCAATATCCAATTTATCAGGATACTACGAAAGAGACGTATGTGACGAAAGAGGAAGTAGCGAAGTGGTTTGCCGATGCAATGCTGACACAGCGAGAGCCATAAATGTTTTCTTAAGTTGAGCACTCTAATAATTTTCATTTAGATTGTTTTCACAGGTTTCTTGAGCTATATTAGTTGTTTAAAATCCTTATCTCCTCTTAAGTATTTTGGTTCGTGACTTTTCAACGCGTATTTCCATACTAGCCACACCACGATAAATACTTCACATAATCATTAGCATACAGATATATTGTGGTGAGCTCAAGCAATTCTAATTTCACGTTCCGCGACACTCTGGATATCCAAAATCCCTTCTGTATCTCCGGAATACAAAAGAGCTTGAAGATGAAACTTTGCCCGTTACTTGAACATCAAATCGCAACCAATGTGTGGAAAAAGGAATGTCAGTGATTCTTTATGTGCCCTGAGACGTGGAACTTTTATCTCCTCACCGTTGGGTTGGGTGAGTTACAAGTGCAATGTACATGGTTTATGATAATAGCTTCAAGCCTCCTCGGCGGCGCCACCACTCGCTTCAGTGCTCGTGGAACTGTTCCTTTCCTCTCCTTCTGCGGCCACTTCCGCCCGCATCGGTACCCTGTAGAATTACAAGTTCTGTGATGGTCGCTGACTCCATATAATCGAATTGTGTGACCGGGTCGCAAAAGCTTCCAGTTACAATATTGTGGTGGCGCACAAATTGTTTTTATAGTGCTTCACAAAGGACTTGGATATTTCTAAGATTCGCAATCAATAATAGATTGGAATTTAGGAAAATGCTCTGAACCACCACAGTATAAAAGATGGCGGTCTTTTATTTCGCGGTTAAATAAATGTTTAGAGTTCACGACTTTATCCGTGTGCTCACCCATTCTCCTCCGAATACTCGTCGAAGAAATGAAAGAGGACATCAAAGGAAGGCCGATCCCCTTGCTCCTTTTGCCAGCATAACTTCATGATGTTATACACCTGCATAGCTTAATCAATATCGTCCAACTTAATGTCGACGCACATCGATCGGACATTCATCCGGACGTGGAAGCCTTACACCATGGTATAGATCTAATCCATGCGTCAGTACTGATTCCTGGTGGTTTTCGCGGAAGCGCGGCGCCTGCAAATAAACATGCACCTTCTACATCCCGTGTTTAGCATCGAAGGTGCAAGGAAAGAATACGAGAATCTGAAGATCAAAGGCATGCCCAAAACCGAGCGCGGAGAAAACAGCTCGAAGGGGGCAAGAATGAACAGCAAAGGAAAAGATTGTAATATACATGCACTCGCGAACGCACCTTTCCGTATGAGAACATTTCCCACAGCGTCACTCCAAATGCCCAAACATCACAGGCCGTGTTGAAGTCACCCGAGCGATTGACCTCCGGTGCACGCCAGAAGGGAGTCAAGTTCTACAAGACGGACGAATCGGCACCTCTCAGTCGCCGGTTCAAGAATGGTCAAAAATTGCACGAAGTTTACGGTATCATATAAAACTCACATTGACACCAGTTCCTTTGTATTCGATGTCAAGTTCACGGGCAATTCCGAAGTCTCCAACCTGCACACCAAAATAGTTAACCTTGGTTGAATAACGAATTAATTAACTTATTTACTAACTAAATATGGCTAAAAAGATGGCTTATGATTTCACCTTGACTGTAGGTACATCGTACTTGAGATCGCCTACGAATACGTTTCTAGCAGCAAGATCACGGTGCAAGATCGGTGGCTCGAGGCTCGCGAGGTGCCGCATACCGTTGGCTATCTATGAAAGATACGAAGTTGAAGAATTGTTATAAGGTGAAATTAGTTAATAATTGTAGAGACAAGAAAGATCTTTATTTTAATTCTTTTTGCCTCATTCACGATATTGCACGGTGCGGGCAATGATTGCGGGCGCAACGATTGTGGCGATATGCATAACTTGCCAAAGCATTGCTGTCTTACAGCTGGAGCTAAATCAACCAACGCTCTCTCAATTATTGTTACTTCCAGCCATCAGAAATAAATGGATGAAGACAAATATGGTTTTGCCAGTGAAAATTGCGGATCACCTGAGAAGCCATGCCGGCAAAAGAGAGCGTCGGAATAATCTCGCCCTTCTTCTCGCAATCGGCGACGTAATTTTCCAGCGAGCCCAGCGGGAAGTAACTAAAGATCATCTTGTCAGAACATCAAATCAATTGTTATCAAGTGTATCGGTACTCTGTAACGATGAAGTTCGGCGTCTGTTTCGTGCACTTTGCGAGCAGGCGCACAAGGTTGGGATGTGTTAGCTTCTCCATGCTTTTGGCCTCTCTGTATTGGTTTCATCCATGATGATAAACAAGTTTCTTACCGTGCCAAGACAACCTCTCCCGGCATCTCTTGCTTAATAACGACGGTGAAGCACTTGTTCCAAACGGCAAGCCTCGCCTGCAAGTTACAACCTCATCGAATGGTTTTCAACGATGGAGCACGGGTTTGCTGGTTCAAATTCCATTTTCTCGCTATGAAACGAACATCTCCGAAGCTTCCTTTTCCGATCGATTTTCCAATTACGAATTCAGACGCCGGCGTCTCCATGTAATCTTCGCGCGCATCCGAGGAGCGCGGTGCGATCTTGGCTGCAGGAAACGTCAGAGCTACGCCGAGGATCGGGGGCGAACTGAACAGTTTACAGTTATATTCGAGATGAATATGGAGTCCGAAATCTGTTCCATTTCGCATTTAAAACAGTCCATTTTCGTTTCCTTCTGAGTCGAAAGAGTACTCATATCAGGATGAAAACAATTTCCTCACTTTGGCAATATGACTCTCAAGGAGTCGAAAAAGCTAATTTTTTCACAGAAAGACCCCATGTCAATATCCATTTCATCATACCTGTCTTCATTTCTCTTGCACTCCTCAACGAGCTGCTGCATGGATTCGAATACTCGGCTATCCTTGCCGGGGATGGCGAGGGTGAAGCTGCGATCTTCACGCTCCTCGATGGAGTATCGCCTGACGCGCGCGATATGTTCGTGGTGGCCGACTCTGCAACGGATTTTGATGAAGGGCCACTTATTTCCCCATAGCAAAATGGGACTCATTCGTAAGCCTATTAAGATCGCTCGCAATTTTGTTTGCATTTTTAAGGAAACTCAACTCAAAGTTCTGCTGTGCGCTATTTAATACCGCAAACGTGACCACCTCACGAAGAGGTCGTATTTGCTGAAGCTCGGCTCGGACTCTAGCTGCGTCACGATAAAGGCGCCCGAAGGGAAGTTGGCCGACAGAAGGAGATCTTGAGCTGTGAAGCTGTTCTTCAGCCGAGCGAACCATCTGTCAAATATCTCGGTCATTAGAAAAAGAAATGCGGAAATATAAGACGGAAATTCTCCAATTGAATTCATGGGAATAGCATTTGAAAATGTCTTTCCGCTAGGAAAATTCTTCAATACTAAATTTTGGGAACCCTTTTTGTTCAGATCTAAAAAAGCATACTGTTCCTCGCCGAACGGAAACTTGAGTCTCATGGCGTCCTTAGGGACGAGGCCGCGTTCGCCGGTCATCATATTTTCTGCAGCCCTGATGATTGAGTTCATGAAGGGGTGGAGCTAACATTCATGCCAGTGCGTTTGTATTAAACAAAGCGCCGTGAAGTGGTTTGAGTTAGCCGTTAGCTGTGATTGAATTCTATGAAGGTAGTCAGTCGCAAAATAGATGTTCCTGCTCCTGCGTTGCGATTTAGTGAGGATAAACTTCTCACCACCAAATAACAAAGTCCTCGCGGAGCATGCGTAGTGTGTCGCCGGGCTTGTAGGACAGCTTGTCGGCATCGGGGGAAGTGGGTGGCTGTTGTGGCTGTTTCGGGACGAGCTCGATCGAACTTGGAGTGAGGGTGAGCAGGCGTGCCATCACTTTGGATTCTGAATAGGTAGCTTTTATTTATTGCTGTATCCCCCCATTGATCGTTACTTCATCCTGATGAACCTCAAAATGACTTCGTATTATGTTTTTTTCTCTTTTGGTCCAATATCGAAAGGAAATAATTTTCTCAGCGTCGCTTAGTAAGCACGAATTTCCTGGAACCATAAGCACATAGAGTTCTGTAAACATACTGCTACCTTCCTTCCCTGCTCGCCGTTTCTTGAAGGGGAAGCACATCATGATGTGGTGGAAGATGATGGAGAGCAGCTTGGTGGAATAGGAATGAATGGACTGACAAGGAGTAGTAAAAGATCTCGTATCGATATTACGTGCTTACTCAGCACCCTTTCTATAGTAAGTAGGAACAAATAGAGATGAGACGGTGAGAGAGGAAGAACATTGCTGTGTGCAATGTTGTGGCAGCGCGCGACCTTGACTATTTTCACTGCTGATCTTCTCTCTCTATCTCCCTCTCTCCTCTGAGAGTAATCACTCCAGATAGATACGTTAGCAATGTTCGACAGTGACTCAGGTGCTCCTGTTGACCGCCAGAACATCTTTGAAAGAAGAGGGACATAGAAAGATTAAGGGGTTTGCTCGATTCGAGGACTTGCACCTTGTGTGAGCTACCTGATGTGGCCAGGTTGGTAAATCCTCCTGCCGCTTTCTAATGACCTGGCGAGGGGGGGGGGGGGGGGGGGGGGGGGGGGGGGGGGGGGGGGGGGGGGGGGGGGGGGGGGGGGGGGGGGGGGGGGGGGGTGGGGGGGGGGGAGCCCCCCAGTTGCAACCCCCGCGCCTAACCCCCCCCCCCCCGAGGCCATCTGCTCTCTTTGAAGAAGAAAAACAGAACGCAAGAGCGTCAGCGAGAACGTAAAGAATTCTGAGTCGGATATATGCGAGAGGATAGAATTTTTAGCGAGAGGATAGAATTTTTCTTGTGTTTGTCCAGCACGCAGTAATTGTTTTCTTGCATAAACATCAAATGGAAGATCCTTTATCCACATACAAAATCAATTGCGGACAGCCTGTATTTGCCAGTGGAGATGAAAATAGATATCTGATGTCCGCGAATTAGTTCATTGAGCGGAGTCAGTTTGCGATTGCACATGGGAGTTGATCGATTCCAGCCCACAATCCGTTTTTACTTGTATTTTTCATGCGTTTATTTAATGTTACATGTTTTTGCTGTTGCAGTGCATCGCCTCCCATACCCTGCCCACGAGCGCCGCCCGCCTCGACATTGACTCGGCCGCTAAGTACATCGGAGCCGGAGCCGCCACCGTCGGAGTCGCTGGATCCGGAGCCGGAATCGGTACGGTCTTATAAATATCGTCAATATAAATCAAACACATACTTTCCTGGTTCGCGGTTGAACGGGGAGCAAGATGCCTTTCTCCGTTTTTCATTTAACGCATTATTTCTCGAGATATTCTAATAATTTCAAAAGTTTGAAACTTTTCAAATATTTTTAATATTTCTCAGTATTTACCGGCGGTACGATAACTCGGCGTACTGGTTTCATTGATTCCTTGTTTGCCTCTCGATGTTTCGCTAATAAGACTATGTATCTGGTTTAGCTGTTTTTAAAACGCTAAAATAATCTTTTGCAGAGTCGTCAAGAGATGGAAGTCTCCAAGCCCTTCAGGGTTACCGTTGGATTCAACGACGATTTCCCCGCGGCGCCCAGCGAAGAAGCTGTCAAGGATGCGGATAATAGGTACGAATTGGCAAAATCAAGTTGGACCGTTCATCAAAAGGATAAATATTTGTCCGAATAACGACTGAAATTAGGGCAATTTAGCAGAATTTGTCAAGTCGTCGTCAAACTTCGATATTCCTAGGAACTCTTAAACTAGGGACACCAATATAAATATTATTGATTGCAGATGCCCTGACGACCAACTGCACAGGAAGATGGAGGACATGCTCAAGGTGATTAATATTATTTTAGCTAATTTATTATACACCTCCCCCCTTCTAGGAGCGACCATTGTGGACGCGCTTCGCCATTCAAGCCAGGAGTGGACTCGAAAGCACGATTGTCGAGTGAGTTGTCTTCGTCGATCTCCATTCGATTGTTGGCCGCGCAAGACGATGATGATTTAAAAACGCGTTTTTTGATATTTTTTAAATTTGGAGTCTCATATTCCAACGGTACTCAAAACCCGGGGAGATTCCGTTCATTCTCCGAACTTTTTTCCTCTCTCCAGAAGTTCTAGCTGACACAGCGTATTGTACAGGACCCGAAGCGTTATTATATTTCCCTCGCCCGGACAACCGAAATTACGGACTACGCTCGCTTTTGATCTACCTCGAGCACCGCTTTATGTCCAGTGTGATTCAACCAGCCATGAAATAATAGGGTTAGAAGAGTCAAATCAAGAATGCATGCACTCCGTCATTGACATTGCCCGGGCGTGGGAATAAGAACGCTTTGGGTGCCCAACAATATAAGGCACGTTGGCAATTTCGTGCTCGACAATGAATAATTTGACTTCAACAATAAACGATTGATTTTCAATGGTCTCCTCCAGAAGTTCGCCTTCTTCATCGAGGACGGGCCGTGGGGACGACTGTGGTGCCGGTTCGGATACGATCCGAGAAAGGTTAACACATTATAATGACCAGGGAGTAAATATAATTCCAGGAGCCCTCGGCTGTGCAGTTTCAGTCGCTCGAGATCGACTTCAGGTAGTTGAAAATAAAGAATAGCAAATGTAAGGGCATTTGTAGAATCGATACCAAGATTCCGGAACTGCTGAAGCTCGAGGTTAATTTTTTATTCGTACTAAACTTTATTTTAGAATACGATGTCTGGAATCCTTCCCTCGTTTGAATTTATTTATTTTTAGTGATCACGTTTCGACGCGAACCTCCCGCCGAACGAGCTCATCGAGTACCGAGCAGGTTATTCATTTAGACAATTAAAACCAAAATATTCGATAATTTCAGGACAGTCCCTCCCACCCCGTAAGATGTGGTACTGCCTCTGCGACGTCATTCTACAAAAGGCCCAAGACATATTGAAGAAGGGCGCCACCACCGAGTACGACGCCGTCGACGGATACCTCCACCAGGTGAGCAAATTAATTTGAAACTTTTGTCGCTGGAAATATCGTTCCGGAGAATGCGTTCAGCGCCATACTAAAATGAACTCATTGTTGATGTAGATCAATTACGTATTCGCACGTCTTTGGGGGGGGGGGGGGGGGGGAAAAAGGTTATGTTGTGAGGGTGAGCGGGGAGTTT
>JACMIG010003421.1:0-12285 GCA_014805385.1 Levipalatum texanum | reverse complement strand
AAAATATCAGAAAATAGTTTTTCCATATAATCGAGAAAAAAATGATCGAATATTTTGCACATATTGCCCTGGAATTCTGATACTCTAACCCCCTATGGTTCATTTTGGGGCAATTTTTGGAGAACTCGTCGTCAGCTTTCTAATGAGCTTAAAAACTCTTTCCAACACCTGACGTACCTCTAACCAGAATATGAGCCCCAGCGGATAAGAAAAGTTGGCCAGTGCGCAGCACTGATCGATCCTTACGCGGATGAACTCATATTTCCATAAGGATAGAATCGGACGTTGATAATCCAATTCATTGGATATTGACAACGAGATGTTGATGGATGATGCGATGAGTGTTGTTGATGGATGAGGTCAGCCGATCATTCCAGGCAGCGTACATGAAGGCTCCTGTGGTGGTGTATTGTCCCTATCCAAATTCGTATGCTATGCGATGTGAAATTTCTGTCAATTTGTGTAGAATATGTTTCTGATCTCTTAAATTAATAAAACAACTCTCTTTTCGCAGATCTTGTTATCCATTGTAACCTTTCGGAATTTCCAAACCAGCACGTGTCTTTTTGTAGTAAAGTTTTGAATGTTTTTTTTAAAATTGAACAACGGTTTCTCGTGTATGGGGAGGGATACTGTAGCGAAGAATCATGCGACCATCTCTTTATGCCGAGGTTTGGATAAGTCGCAACATAATCACGTCCAGTTCACGAGTTCAGAAGGTAGAGCGACTCCGGAACTATGCGTACCATAAGATCATTCCCAGTGATAATCGGTTTGAGAAGTCACGACCGCTCGAATGTGCTGAAGCATGTGACATTTAGGTATGTCGGAGTCCATATGGAGTTGTCACGTTCCTGATCATACTGTTATTCGATTGGCATGTTCTGCATGGAGCTCATGCATTAAATATTGAGGCAAATGATGTCCAAAAAATTCATTCCCAAATCCCTATGATCGACGTGTTGTTGGGTGCGCAGTCAAAAAATTGACAAACTTACTAGGATCGAATAACTCCATTTCATCCAGGTAGATAACTGCAAAAATGGTGTATGGTTGGACTTGATAGCTTGGTAAAGTTGTTAAAATTGTAGATCCGATAATTGAGCTTCTTTTTCTGACTGTATCAATCACGCTGCGATACAGTATCCTAAATGCCGTTTTCGGCTCTCATCCTGACAGATCCTGTCAGATCCATCAACGCGGACAACCTGACCATTCAATCGTAAACCACCGAAACATCAGTGTTATCTATCGCCGACGGCCCGAGGTTGAATATGGCCAGAATGTTAACGACTCTGTCTCTTGATACCAGGGCTTGTCCATTCATCCATGCAATCCCTTGGATTGATAAGGATGACCCTTGGTTTTATCGCCTTTCTCTGGAATGTCGACCGAGAGAATGGACGTGCTTCGAGGGCCATTGATGATTGGAATTCCTCAGGGCTACATGGAATCAGAAAAGTAGGAGAAGGAAAGGTGAGATTCGAAGCGGCGGTGGTGATGATCTGAAGCCCTCTTCCGTGGTACAGACCTCGATGCTTGTGCAGCCTTTTGGTCAGCACGACTTTTCAATTGTGGCAATCTAGAAGCTATTCCGTTTAGCGTACCTAACGGTCTATTCTTTCTCCACTGTTTCTCAATCCACTAACAAGTTACAGAATGGCGAGAATTGCGCACTTGGATGCAAAGGACGCGCTAGACCCTTAAAAATATACTGTAGCCCTTGTCCATATCTTAATTGTCTCAATCTGACCGAAACTGCCAATCATGCATGCCAGAAAGTAATACTTTTTTGACATGTCTGCGTTCATCGCTGCTGTCTAGTCATCATTCCGGCTCCAAGGATTCGGGGGAAAAGAGTCGGAAGAGTCGAAAGGGGGAATGGAGAGAGGGAAGAGATAAAGAGAGAGAGGAAAGAAGAAGTGGGTGATCAAGAGAGGAGGAGGAAGAGAGAATTGGAGGAGAGGGAAGAAAGAATAAGACGAGGAGAAGATGAGAAGATAATTGGAGAGAAGAGAGGTGAACGAATAGGGAAGAAGAGAGGGAGTGGAGACGAGGAGACGAAACAAAGCTTGGAGAGTTCCGTGCTTCATCAGTGATCTTTTATCGTTTATAAAACAGCGAGGGGGAATATCACTGCATAGTCTGCAATCGAAGGAGAGATGACTCTACATAATGCGCTTGACTGAATGGCACCCGATGCTTACAACGTCGGTATTAATATGGTGTTGGTGCGCCGAGTGCGCTATAATACAGGGCGACGTTCTAAACGTCGCCCGCACCCTACACACCGAGTAACTGTAAAGTACTCCTCGCCGAAGCGCAGATGACCTCGTCATAAGAAGGAAGATTGGGAGAGGGTGACGATGATCGACGACCAGGTCGGGGGGAGGGAGGGGGAAAGGGAGAGGCGGGGATGGGGTAGGGAGGGGGAGAGAGAGGAAGAGGAGGGGGAGAAGGAGGGAGGATGAGGGTCGGGGATCGAGGGGTAGGAGGAAGGCAGGGAGTATCCCAAATGGATATGGGAAGTGTAGGCGAGATTATGACGCCAAGGCAATCTTCGTACTCTGAAAAAATAGGGGTATTACTAGAGAAATTAATATTAGTTTATTTCATCGCCTATAAATGAAAAGCGCGCACAACACAATATTCACTGTTGATTCGGTGATCCAAACTCAACCTAGGCGCGAAATTCTCTCCATTGTCTCTAGCCTGTCAGACGACGAGAGAAACCACGTTTTCAGTGAAGAGAGAGGGAAAACCTTTGCGTAAAGAACGGAATATTAGAAGCTTTTGGATCGCCGATATTATATGGAATCTCTGGCGCAGCATACGGTAGTTTTGACCGGGTTATTCCTAGCTTACAGGAGCGCGTCAACGATTCGTGACGTCCAACGAAAGATTTGGAAAGGGATCGGTTTCGCATCCATGGATTTGCAGAAAGCAGCATGCGCCGTTCTTTCGGATTACAGTAGATTACCGCCATTACCGTACGACGATGTTTGCTACACCATGGTGTGTTGTAAACGTCGCCAGGGATTGCACACCCCAGGCAGAAGGGCTCACCGGGAGGTGGCATCTCCGGTACGCAGACGACGCGTGGCGGTGCCGGGATATTCATGATGTCATCGCATACTGAAATAGTGCCCAAATATACCGTAATCAAATTCCCTCTCTCCCCAAATCTACCGTAACCCAGGTTGTGACAAATGTTCAGACACCTCCGAATAAGGAAATTTCGGTCATGCTTCTGACTCGCATTTGCATTAGGGGGAGGGGGAAGGTAGGACATGTCGTCAGAGTCAATGAGATTCATTCCTGCACGTCGCTCGCACCCACGATGAGAGTGTGGGAGGGCACCAAGTTCAAGGTTGACTAGTTGAATAATATATTACAGGAATTCAACCACAAATCAAAATTATTTTCTCTCGTTAAAGTTTGAGAATGCTAAGATTTTGGTTTTTTTCTCGAAACTGGTGCATACCTTGGTATACGGTAATCATTGTTTCCTTTGTCGGCGTCGCGTCGACAATACTCGAAGAGGTCGAGCGGGACGGTGTTGACACCTAATGCTTATGGTAAATTTTATCCCCTTTCTGATTTTTGTGTGCAGACTTGCGGTGTTTTGAGAGCGTTTCTTGTGCATTATCTTCGAAAACGGTTGTAACTAATGTTTTGTAGGTTGAATTGTGCAAGAAAATGAAAGCTTGAGATTTTGGACAAAGATGTCTGTAATTTTTTTGAAAATTGTAGAAAAATACCGTACCCTGCTCTCGACGTTGGAGTACCGGTAGAGAATGCAGAGGACGTAGAGAAGGATCGAAATCATTGACAGCAGAAGAATCAGCGAGCACATCAGGAAGAGGTTGATCTGAGTCTGATCAAAGATTAATGATCAAAGACCAAAGTTCGAACCTCGGATAATTGTCCGAGTGCCGAGCGCGGGCCGTTGCCCAGTGCAGGGACGATCATTTTCGGGAGCGGAATCTTGGAAGGGGGAAGAGTGAGAAGAGAGGAGGAATGAGGTGGGGAAATAGGTGTTGGTGCCTCCTCCTCCTCCTCATCCTGGTGACGTCTCCGTGTATAAACCCGCCCTTAGCAGGGTAGAGCCCCCTGCTACGTAGACTATCCTTAGCAGGATGAGAATCGACGGACTTCTCTGGACCCTCTCGATCTGACACGATCTCTAACTACCAATTCATTAGAGTGACCATGCACGGATTTAGCCACAGCAAAACTAAATCCCAGATTCTTTCCAGCCTGGACTCTCATCGCTTCCTACTGTCTCTCATGGAACTATAACGATGAAGCTGAAGATAGTTCCGACGGTTAGCAGCTACTAAAGAGCACAAGTCCTTGTTGTGGCTACTCGGCAGATGACGTATATTCCAGAAATATCCGAGTTCCGGGAGTCCCTTCATCAAGAGAAATTCAGGAGAACCAAACAATCTGAAACTTTTGTGAGGGTTTCTATTCGATTCGTTATATGAGAGTGTTTGAATTAGAAGAGACCAAAGGCCGGCAGGATAGAAACTCAAATACGTAGGTGAAGTTCCCACGTTACTTACCTTCTTGCCCTCCTGTCCTACTCGTTCTCCTCCTTCTTCTCCTTCTCCCCCTCCCTCCCCCTCCTCCCCATCCTCATCTTACCCGATACCAGCAGAGTAATCGCATCCACTCATTGTCAGCCCAAAGGTATAATGGCATGCCCCCCAACCTCTCCCCGGCTGAAAAGAAACAATGCCTACGGTATCCCCCTTCGATCCGGCATAAGAATGCTCCCTCTTTTTCTCTTTGGTAACTCGATGCCGGCACGGCAATCAAAAGAAAAGGCAGGGATCCCCCCGATCCCCCCTCATTCCTTCCGATGTTCTTGTATCCTTGTTCCGCTCTCATTCCTCTCCCCCTCCTTGCTAATTGCAGTAACTACCTGCGTTTATTAGCCTGAACCTCATTATATCCAGTACAACTAGTCCGTACTCTGCCATTCCATCTCCAGAAATACTCAGTATTACAGCATCATATATTACCGGATAAGGAAGGAGTTTCTTTTAATTGATTCCGCAAAAAAGTTACCGACTCCATACGTTCAGCTTCAGATGACTCTGGATCTCCAATCTTAAAGGGGGGGGGGGCGCTCTCCCGTCTCCTTGTCGGGGGGACGGGCTCCGGGCGGCGATCTGCTACTTCACCTATACAAACACGCTCACTTAGGTAGCCCCCCTCCGGCCGGGGTCTTTGTTGTCTATGTCTCTCGGATATGCCTGATCTCTCTCCCCCTCTACTCTACTTCTCCTCCTCCTCCTTCTCCAACCTCAGATGGTCAGAACCGTCCCTAAATCGTCGGTGCAAACAAAACGCTCCCCTTTATCAGTCTGCGTCTCTCGCTGTTCCCTTCTCTCTCTCTCGCCCCTCGGTCACTCTCGGTCACATTTGCATTCGGGCCGCATGGCGCTGATCCAAGTTTGTAGATACTATCGTCCTGATCTCCCGCGGTCCCTTTAAGTTTGCAGATAGAGCCCTGGATCAGATGTATCTGCATCTGCTGGGGACAGACAGGGAGAGTTCAATAGTGTCCGCGCGCGAGCACTCGATCGGCTCTGTAACTTCCTCTTCCCTCCTCCACCTGCCCCCTCACCTCTCCTCCTCCCCTCCTCCTCCTCCCTCCTCTCCCTCCGCTCTCCGGAAATCGATGTAGATTATGCACACTGCGCAGCGGCGACCCTCGCACAGGCTAGTATAATTTCCTGTGCCCGATCAGATCTATTTACGAATCACCGATTTGTGCCCAAAGTTCAAATGTCGTGTTCCTCTGACACACACTAGAAGTCACGGATTCTGATCCTATTCCAGTAGTAAATCACTTCGTGGGCTACATTTCTCACATAAATGTGCCCAATCCAAAAGTTGTCCGGTGTCCCAGCCTTTCATTTTCCCGTTCCGCGGCGCGAAATTCCGGACCCCTCTAGAATTGATCCATTCTGAGAAGAGAGCAGTTCGGTGCCCGACAACAATACAATTTCTTGTTCAGAATCCACTGCGCGTTTAGTCACCTTTAGAATATCAAACACACTTCTCTGGAATACTTCCTTTCCCATGCCTTGAATCAGAATTTGATAAAGGATTCAAATGGGCGCACCCTTCTTCCCGCCTTCCTTGCTCCTCCTTCCCTCCTCCTCCCCCCTCCTCCTCCCCTTCCCTCCCCTTCTGGCCCTTCCTATAATGCACACTGCTATCACGGCCCGGCTGTCACGCACATGCGGCCTGCTGATACTTTCCGCCTGTCTCTCTGCGTCTCGCGATTGCTATAGTTTCTACAATATTTGGTCGTGATCATTGTACAAGTCCCACTCGGCGACATTTCCAAATCGATGGTGATCTTCTCTGTACTTAACATGTACTCTTCATAACCTTTGAGATATTGAGCAGGGACCTTGTAGAGAGAGACCTCAGACAACCAGAGAAAATTAAATAAACGATAAAAAGCCGACAGGGTGTCCAGCACGTAACATCGATAAGATTTTCTCGGCGCGTGTCCTCTTTACTGGGGTGATTCAAAATTTTTTAAACATCAATTCAAAACTTCACAATATCAATTTTTCTTTAGTTTTTTTACATTTTTATCATCTTTGTGATGGTATTCAAGTGCATTATCGTCGAAGTTCCTTGATCGAAATTTTCAAGAGAAAGAGAACCATGGAGAGACGGAGAATCTTTGCCCTTGGAACTCTTTCAATAGACACCTCCCGTTCTCGGGAGGTCAATACGTGGTCTTTGAGAGGGCTCTCCGAGATTTCGGATGGAAAGAAGAAGAGGGGTAGAGGGAGACGGGTGAAGAGGCGAGTCGCCTTTTCTGTAGTACAGGAGAGGGCGAGAAATCCCCCATAGGGTCAGAAGTGGACGGAGAGAGGCTCCCACGACTACTTCCTCGTCGTAGACATCACGTCCATACTCATCCTGCCCCTTCCTTGTCTCCCTAACCATCATCTTCCTCTTCGTCCTCATCCTCCTCTACATCCTCCCATCCTGATCTTTCGCCTCATTACTCCTCTTCTCCAACCCTTCCCTTTCCTCCCCCTTAACCACCTCCCCTTCTTCCTCCTCTTCCTTTCCAGCTATCCTTCGCCGTCCTCCTCCATCTTGCTCCACTCCTCCTACAGCCCTTCCTTCCTCCTTTTCCCAACCACCTTCCATTTCCACTTTCCACTTTAAATACCTCTTACTGCCCGTTATCTGTCTGACTCTCTCCATCCACGAACACTCTCGCTCCCCCTTCACCCAGTGATCAAGCGATTCTTGGAGACGCAGACAGATTCCCTCGAGGGGGGCTGGAAAGTGGAGGGGGGGCTGTAAGAAAAGGTGTGCTGCTTCGAGCCTCTCTCTCTTTCTCTGGCCACTCTCCTCTATCCGAGTGTGCTCTCTCCCTCGTTCTCTCCCCAGGCTCTGGGCAATTACCATCTTGTTCCTGTCCAGAGAAGAGGAATTCTGAGCTTCTTATTCGGCCTCTTCACAGGCAGCATGCCAGGGGGGCTGAGCGGCCCCTTTCTCTTTCCCGCTTCTTCTCTCTTTTTATCCTCCCCTCCTCCTCCTCTCCCTCTCCTTTTCCTCCCCCCTTTCCTCCTCTCCTCTTCCTTCTCTTCTTCATTCCTCTCTCCCCTCTTCTCCTCTCCTCCTCCTATCCTCTCCCTCCCTTAACTCCATCTCCTTTCCCTCCTTCTCTTCTCCTCCTTCTCTTTTCCCCCCTACCTCCTCCTCCTACCCTTCCTGTCCTCTTCCTCCCTCGTCCGCGTCCTCTCACCTCCTCTCCCTCCCCCACTTCCCCTCTGACGCACCCCGTGAAGCAAGCCGCTTATCGGTCAGAAGGGCTTTCCTGATGCGCTTGATCGATCGATCGGGCATTTTATCACTAGTATGGGCGCGAAACAGGGAACTTAAAATTTCCAATCCGCGATGGATATTGTCGGGCTCCAGGAGCGCTCTAATTCGAGTGCGTGGACTATAGTAGTGACCGACTGTGTGCAGCATTGCTTTAGTTCTTCCATCTCCGTCGATTGAATGGCACGGTGCATGAAACGATGCTCGAAGAGCCAGATCAAAAGCCGCGCGCATTTTTTCGTGTTCAGATTGAGAATCACAACGCTTCGGGTACTCTACAACATAACAGAATCTTAAATTAGTGCAGCGATTATCTCGAGTGCTCCTTTAATTTGCATTTGATGAGATCAAGGTACCCCTTCGTAGTTCTGTGACCGTCTGCTGATCGCTGATGTTCCGTGTTTGCTTGTTTCTCGATTCCGCGCTGATGTGATTTCGAAACTTCCGCCATTGTACCGAACTCCGAGCTCTCAAATTGCACCTTCCGGAATCATGAAATTCCGACCTCTTTTATCATCTCTGGATGACTATTGGTTGTGTTAATTTTCGAGATGTTGCCATCAGTGAAAACTTTCATAGTAATATTTTCCAGTGATTAACCCCTCGTCAACTTCTTGCGCGAATATTGTTACGTATGTACATGTTAATTCTCGTGACAATTCTTGTGATAATATTATCACTGGTGATAATTCTCGTGACAATATTATTTGCAGTCATCAACCCGTCCTCACTCCAGCTCACGGGGGTGGCGGGCCCCGCCCCCACCCGCAACAACATCATGGAGAAGAAGCTCAAGCTCGTCGTCGTCGGCGACTCCTACGTCGGCAAGACGAGGTGGGAATATTATCACGAGCGGGAAATCACTTTGAGAATTACCACCAGTGCTAAATGATATTATTACGAGCGTTATTATCAGCGTTGGATTGCTACGAGAATTATCAAGGGCGTAATTTTCTCTCGAATATATTCCATGGAATTTTTATCTGGATCTCCCGTACTTTACAACCTCCTCTGACTCCCCGACCAATTAGGTTTACAACACCCCCCTCTTACTGGAGGTTCACAGCCTGTCGTCACTTTCACTGGAATTCTCAGCTCCCCCTGACTTGATCAAACCCGGCGCGTTTGTGCCGTTCTTTAATACCCCCTAATTCGACAATTCACGATGGCCATCTTTATCTTATCGAGAACTCAGCACTTTGGGTCGCCGAAAACACCGAGCCCTAATCGTGTTTGTGCAGAGTAGTACTAGTAGTCACAGGCGAAATACAGTGGAGTGTGGCCCTTAAAACAAGGGGGAGGTTTTATCTCCAGTAATGGGGGTCTCGAGCCAAGTTTGGAGTGGACAACTCTGCAGCCTCGCTCAAGGGAAACGACCCAATTGGGAGAGTTCTGGAGTAGTCGAAAAACGAGGATGACGGGGATGGGCAAAAAACTGTTTAGGTGTGGCTCAGTGGCTGATCTGTGAGGTTAGAAACCGCGTTCGGAACGAGCCCAGACCACTGACTTTTGCAGCCTTTTGTTTGTTTATTTCTTTAGGGAGTAGCTCGATGGTAAAGGGTTCGACCTGAGAGTTTGAAGGCTGGGGTTCGAATCCTGCCTGATCCATGTCTTTTGCAGCCTCCTCTTCGCGTACACGCAGCAAAAGTTCCTGGCTCACTACGCGACAACGGTCTTCGACAACTGGGCCGTCAGCGTCCAGATCGAGAATAGGAAATATACCGTTTCGCTGTTCGACACTGCTGGACAGGTGGGAAATAATGGTTTTCAAAATTCTAAAAATTACGAAAGCTGCTGTGAACCGTTTTGCCAATGAGTTGTCGTTAGTGAACTCCCGTTGGTCCGACTAACAAAACAGAACGTTGAGTTTATCAAGAAGCTTTGAGTTTCCGCAAGAAACATGTCTTTGCTGACTAATTGTAAGTAAAGTAACGACGGTATTTGTGGCACTATCCAGTGCACAGACTCCATATTCCGTGCTCCATTAGCATAGTGGTCTTTCCCTTTTGTTCCTATGGCCAGGGCGAAAGTCCGTCACTCTGCTGCATAGAGAAGAGCTCAGCATAATGCGAGGGGAATTATGATGTTGAAGTGTTGAACTCTGAGCACGGCCGCATATTAGGAATGTGGCAGGCACTTGGCCGCCCGCTTTCCGGCCACCGGCCGGCACTTGGCGGAAAGCGCGAAGATTTACACGCTGCTTTGCACAGAGCTTATTTCGCTGGGGAAGGGTTAATCAGAAGAAGGAAGGGTTCTTGAAAACGCTGCTAAGATGTGGGAAATCATCAGAAATATGCAAATCTTTTATAACGAAGCCAAGGAAAGCACCGCACATCAACAAGTCTTATATCATCTTCCAGCATTTTTCGCGAGCTCTCAGGGAAAACTTATTGTAATTTGATCTTTTAAATTAAAAATATAAAATAATTAAAACTACTTATTTCCAGGAGGATTACGCGCATCTCCGAACTCTCTCCTACCCCGGAACGGATGTCTTCCTCCTCTGCTTCTCCCTCGTCGACCCGAAGTCCCTCGAGGCCTGCGAACTCTCCTGGATGCCGGAGATTCGCAATTTCGCCGGCGATCGGGTATTGATTTATTGATTTTTAAAGTTATTGATTTCTCTAGATACCCGTGATTCTCGTCGGCACGAAGTATGACCAACTCGAGAAGGCAACACCAGAATCGCGCGTCACCCTGGAAGAGGCACAGAGGATGGCACACAAGGTGAGCCTGAAGGGCGCAGGCGTGGTGCAGAAAATATTGTCGAGAACCAACTGGTTTCTATTTCCTGTTCATGGGGAGTGGAAGAGAGAGCAACTTGAAGAAAAAAAGATAGGCACCGTGGGAATTTCAAGTATAAACGTTCTTCACTATATCCACTTTGGCGTAGAAGAATTTAGCTTATCGTTAATTTTCATTTGTGTTGGGTGCCCGACAACAATTGGTACCACTTTTCAGCTCGGCTGTCTCCGTTTTGTGCCGTGCTCGTCGCTAACTCATCATGGACTGAAGCAGGTGAATATTATTACGAGCATTATCACTAGTGGCAATAATAAAATTAGTTTTATAACTAATGACAATATTATCTTCAGGTATTCGATGACGCCATGCTCGCCTCCATAGGACTCCTCGCCAAGGAAACCGAGCAACCGCGGCAGTGCTGTCAGATGCTTTAAAACCTTTTCTATTATTCCTAAAGTAATTCCAATCTTTAACTTATGCTGAGGAATCCTAGTCACCATCCGCCACCAAGCCAAATGAAGCAAATCCGCTCCTGTGATAAAATAGCATTCGAATCGACGCCCAGTCGTTCGTGATAATTGTTCGTGATAAATATTGGCTCATGATAATCACTCGTGATAACTTTGTCCTGTTCCCTTTCGATTGTCGCCCCACGGGTATCCCCAAATGAACGTTGCTAATATTCACCACCCCCACAATTTAGAGTGCTCAGAGTATAAAGAATACTTGTCACATCGACTAACTTGAAACTTCGCTTATTTCTAAAAGAATTATAAATGGCCCAACAAACGGAATAAGTCTCATGCTCACAGCATTACTGGCGGGAAATTCTATGAGGTCAAAATATCAATTCAATTTTATTTCATTTGCAAGGACAAATAAGAGGTACTTGATGTGGAGCGCACCATCCAGAATGTTGAAATCGTCATGTATAGGTCTGGAGTAGGGTTGGCAAAGGTAAAGTAAAAAGGTAGACTTCCCTCCCTGTCTGCCTTTCCAGGAGACGAAAGGTAGTCTACCTTTTCGTGTCTCTCTTCGGCTAAATTTAGCCGAAGCATTTGCATTGGGCTAAATTTAGCCGAAGGAGACGGCTTCGGCTAAATTTAGCCGAAGAAATTCACTCGTTCTGACTGAATAATGCTCGAATTTGAACGGAATTGATACGGAGTCGAATGTACTCCCACTAATTCGACCACGCTGAATCGAATGGTGCTACTCCTGAACACTCAAAACGCGTTCTTGACCCACTTTTCCGGGTACAATGGATAGAAATCGTAATTTTTCTCACATTTGGAACTAAATTCAAAGTGGTGCATATAAGCTAATCTGAATTAACCTAACAGATCTGCCAACACCTACGGGAATATTGATCCTAAGCACTTTGCCTGATCGGAAAATTTTTTTTCTACGAACTTTGAACATGTTTCTGTTTTTGTATTGTTGTGTTTGACGCATTTCCGACTGTTTCTGTGTATAATACTTGGGTCCGTGAACGCTTCTACAGAGTTGCTCAGCGCTGATGTCGGCCGATGCCGCGATGGACCACCCACGTCGCTTTGCCAACCCGGCGCGTTTGTGTCACATGCCTTCCCGGCATCCTCGCGACCACCCACGTCGTCAGTGGGTGATGCACCTGACGCGGGCCGCGTCCCTATCTGATGCGGC
>JACMIG010003419.1:0-12297 GCA_014805385.1 Levipalatum texanum | reverse complement strand
GCAATACGAGAGACGCAGAGTGCCCCCATTTCTCTGCGTCTCTCGTATTGCACAATATTTCAAAATTTTTGTTTATTTTTTTATGGCAGCCTCTTATATTCTGAATGTTCTTCGAGAAACCTTTGTAAACTGGATAACGGAAAACAGGCGACCGGTTCGCGTTTGCATAGTCATGTATTCCGAGATCCTTCCTGAACTTGAGGTTCTATTATAAAATACGTGTAGTAAATGTGCAACTCGTTTTGTAGCTGCCTTCGATGGGCATCGAGTACACGGAGAAAGGGCTCGGGCAGACTGCCGTAGGCTGAGAGATTCCATCATTTTGGAAGCCCAGGCAACAAAAAACATGTACATTGGTACTGCTGCAACGTGTTTCCTACCGTTGGTAAGCAGGAGGTTAATGGAGCCCCACTCTAAAGTTTTATATTTTGTTCTGAAGAGCGTGAAAAATGCTGCAGAATACTACCAAACTTTTTTTTAGAGATGTAGCATTTTCACGCTCTTTCCGAGTCGCTCCTTTGAGTGATTCAGTATTGCGAAAATATTCAGGTCCTGCTACTAATTCTAGAATCTTTCGGAAATGACAAGGATTGGACTAGTTACTGTAGACCTGCAAATTGAACCATGTGAATGGATGATTTTCACGGCCAAATGAAACAAACAAAGGCCAAATATTATTTCTATTTCCATTTCTGAAACAGCAAAATATGCTGCACATCATGGGGATTGAACCTGCAACCTTCGGGCTACTAGACCTAAAAAAACCCCGCTGCGCCATAACTAAAAAAAATATCTCACGAATTGCACTGGGAAAAAAATTCAAAAAATTATAGTGTGTGTAAAAAATTATGCTTTTTCACATATGTAAGAACTGGGTGAGGACATTTTGTTAAAAAAAGATATGATGAAAATAAGTATCGAAATGTCCATAACATAACCAAAAATTTTTTTTCTTGCCTTCGTTATATTTTTATTGGAATCAGCGTTATCGATTACCTATAATCCATTGCTTTCGAAAAATCACGGTGATTAAGTACCGCTGTTATGGAAAATCGAAAAACAGCCGAGATCGCCGACGTCAAGGGCCATAACTAGCCAAACATTAAGTTTTGAGCGCTCAAACTTTGGTCGCATACTCCCCATGCCTACCGCTATCAGATAAAATTGTTAGTTTTGTTGGGAGTCAGAAAAGTGCTGTGCCAAGGTTCTGCTGAAAGCAGATCCCAGCGTAGCTGACCGGCCTGATATCCATCATCACGATATCGGAGGAGCTCAGACAGGTTCGATATTTGCATTAAAAACCATCCATCGATGCAGATGAACAAATGCAAGCGATCAAAGAAGCCTTCACCTCGATACATAAATACGATGTTGTGAGAAATGTTATTGTCACACTTGTCATTATAAGCGATTACCGCAGGTGTGTTCAAAATGTATTCATTGAGGTCAATTATCCATTTATAGGACGATTTTGGGCATTCTTCGAGAAGTTGGCGAGGCGATGCGATTGGTCAAGAAACAAGAGGATGGCTTCGATGCTCCTAGCTTCCAGGGAATTTGTGGCCCAGAAATCTGCGACTGAAGGCGAAGGACGCGCCTAACAACGGCTTCGATATCTCGGCAATTCAAATTTTGTGATTGGTGTGGTTTATTCTTTGTGCAGGATATCCTTGATTTGTAAAATAAAATGATGATGTAATTTCGCTTTCGCTGTGTTGGTTGTGCTTTCAGTGATTCTGTTTATACGTGGATTCGATCACGATTGACTCAATCAGATAAACACTGACTTCCGAGCGTGAAACCGACTCTCCCACCGATTCAAATAAAGTCGAAAACGGCGCTCGCAGCCTTCGATTACGCAGAGTAGTGCGCCAGCGTCAAATATAAGGAGATCTATTTTAATAAACGACATTTTGTGCAGAATCCACTGGGATTTTGCACATAATGTTTCAATCTGTTTTCCGGAATCTCATCTGTATTGAGCAACAATGCTATTGTAATGTGAAATTTTGCGTTTCGTGGTATCCTGTTGCGTATCTCGCGACGAACGACTGGTAGATCAAATGGGCGCTACGCACAGAAAGATGGGAAATTATTGGCACTCCGTGGGTACTGCACAACATCAACAAATACATGTTGAAAAGTAAGGATGGCAAACTGTTGTATTCCATGCTTTGGGAGACTGATTTCTTTTATTATTCCGGGGAGAGTAATATAAATAGCAGAGAAAAAGGATAAAGTATGACTAATAGGTTAAAAACCGCAATGATGATTCAGTGATGAAAATTGCAATTGCTTATTCAAATTGCTCACCTCTTCCAATAAACCTCAGCTCACTCAAATTTCTGCAGGTATTGCACAAGATAAACAAATGTTGCAATCGTCCCCTCGGTCAGTAATTCGTTGGAGTTTGCACGAGTCGACTCATTTCTGGAGTGTGCGGCTGAATAAATGACTGCATTTTCCGATGCTGCTGCCATGAGAGCATTCCAATCTTTCTATCGGTGAGTTCTGTTCCAGGCTCAATTGTTAATTGTGCGTTTTCTCTATTCTTTGATGGTAACATGAAAAGTTTCGAATTTGTCTATTACTTTTATGAGCTCCCTCTAATTGAGCGCCTAGAGGAGCCGCGGGGGGGGGGGGGTGCCCTTGCGAACGGCAAAAAAAAGTGGTTTAAAACAAATGCGGCCGGGCCGCTTCGGGTATTGGAGTTTGCAATTGGATTAATTAATTGCGAAAGGGACTCGTGATTATTGGCTTTTNNNTCTCCTTCCCCCCCCCCCCACCCCCCCCCCCCCCCCCCCCCCCCCCCCTCCCCCCCCCCCCCCTTCCCTTTCGAACAGCACAAAAATCTTCTTTAAAACATCTTCAGCCCTTCCGCTTCTGCTAATGCAGTTTTCAATTGGCTTAAGTACTTGAGCAATGTCATCCTGATTATCTGCTTTTTGAAAAATCGCGGACTCCTTACAAAGTACAAGGTATACTAGATTTAAACGGAAGTTACATGACACTAGTTTTTCAGTATGATGTGAACAGTTTCTTGATCATGGCTGTTGGCTGCACAGTTCCATATACATTTTATATGACATGGTTTGCGGTGTTTGTCAGCGAGGTTCGAATTGTTTATAAAATTATTTAACCTCGCCCATGCAGAACATTCCTGTGCGAGTTGAGGTTTGTAATGCAATACAATTATTGATTGTAAGGCCAATCGACTTCGACGTCTGCGCACTTGCCGTTAGTTCTGGTATTGTCTGTTATAACCAGTCCTTCAGGCAATCTCTATCCCCAGAGGATACAAAATCCTTTGGGAATCTAAAACAACTCAAAGAATGTTTATTATCACACTAACGTTATGATGCTTGCCATTTGTAAGTATGAGGATCGGTATTTCCAAGCACAACATTTCAGATCTTGTTAGAAATACAAGAAATTAGCATAGGAGTGAATGATCATTATAGCTACTGTGGACCGGGACATTTCAACTTGAATTTAAGAGTAGTGCGTACATCCTTAACACAACGGACTCACTTCAGACTGAATATATTTTAGTTTGGAGTTTGCTATATCATTCTTCTATACTGGTTCACCGCCGTGGTGAACGTCATTATTGCGGTCAGGCAATGCACACATGGACGTGGTCAGTTTTTCACGCACACCTTTATATGAATCTGTCCGCTTAAGGATCGAGCAGTCGCGGAACACTATGATTTTTGGCCCCGGTGCCATTCATATTTTGTACATAGGTAGCCTACATGTCGAAAAGTTGAAAACACAATAGTTTGGGTTTCGTCGATTACGGGTGCCCGAACTACGTTCATGCAAATTTCGCTCTTCCGAGATGCTTCCGGCGGACGTTTTTGTCCATAACTCTGCAACCATTTGACCAATTCGGGAGATTTGAAAAATGTTATGTCACCAGTGATCTTCTCTCTAAATTGCGCTTTTGGGTTGAGGTCTGCGGGTCATTGTATGAGTTGTGTTGCGATTTTTATGAAAAAAATTCAAAGTGAGTTTTCTCGCACATATGAAAAAAGGTATTGGGTTTTTGATTTTAAATGAACAATCATGTAGAGATGATCAAAAACATCATAATTAGACAGAGATTCACTTGCCGTATTTATATGAAACATCGATTTATATGAAGTTGGGAGATATTTTCAATGCTAAAGGGCTACTAAGACGACCTAGACATCGGGTCCAAATTTTTTTCTTTTCTTGGTACCCTCAACATATTCCTAACCTAAAAATATGGGGTCATCAGTAACGTTCATCGGACGATATTTTTTTTTCAATCTCCAACTTGCCGAGCGATTTTTCAATCTCCAACTTGCCGAGCAATGAAATGGACCGATGCCCGGCACCTCCGCCTTCGCCTGTTTGATTTTATCTTGAAAAATACACGCATTTATTGTGCCGAATATAAGAGGCAAAGGCATTGCGTCCCTATTCATGAGGAATTCGCTGAGGAAAATGTCGAAATGTAGTTTCCAATAGGCGATCGGAGATGCATTGTTTTAGCTTCTGTATGCAGCCTTCTACTGTCTGCTATATTATATTTCCGAATGCCGATATTTTCTGTAAATCAAAAATTTCGATGATTTGTTTAACCGAAACAGGATCAGTCACCTCCCATTTCTATATTTTAATTTTGTACTTTAATAAGGTCCATTAGAATCCACGTACATGATCGGGCCAGCAAACAGTTTCATTCAGTTGTGACAGGTGTAGTTGTAAAAGGTCGGTTCAAAGCTGGAGTCCGTGTTACACACCATAGGTTCCTTACAATTTTCATATGTGGGCGCATTCAGGCACCACCCAACGAGATGCACACACTTCTGACAGATGCACACACTTCTGACATGCACACACTTCTGACAGAAGCTTTTGGGAAGCAAAATCATATCGCTCTAAGGCAAGAGATCGCACTGAGGGAATCACAGGCAAGTCTTCATTGTAACCAGATTCTCGGTCAATGAATTTTATGGGAGTGGCTATTGTCCGGTATTATAATGATGCGGAGGCTACGCGCGAACTTCCTTAGCGGTAAGCAGCGTGTGATCTATCTTCTGCGGCAGAAGATAGATCACTACGCTGCATACAGCGAAGGTAGTTCGCGCGTCGCCTCCGCATCACTATAATACCGGACAATAAAATGCTCATTCGATTACTCCTATTGGAAATAAGTACAGATAAGATGCAATCGAGAAACTGTGAATCACTTTTTTTATATAACTGTCAATATTTACTAAAGATGAATTCAGGGACCCACTGAGCTGGTTACGATTGAGTCCGTCAGAGAGGCGTACATGAGACAAAATCAGATGACTCCAGTGCAGGCGATCGCAGTGGAGGATATACAGGCAAGAGCCATATTGCTAAAAATTCCTGTAGTGTTTTTATGATGTGGAGCGAGCTGCAAACCCATCGAAAATCAGAAAATAGTTCACTTCAGGAATAAAGAAAATGAAATTGGTTTAAGCGGTCATCGTAGCGATATTAGCTGCGCCAATTTCAAAAATGAGATTTGAAGAGCAATTCGCAAATCCTTTCTCTCCAGATTGTGAACACTCGACCATTTTTACAGGTAAATGATCCGGTAAATGATGCAAATGGAGATGTCAAGAAGCGAAAGCCCACAATGTGCATGCGGTGTTTCTGGCATGGGAGGCCAAATTTGACTCGTATGGAGTGCTCGAGTATGGCGCTCTACGATTCCTCCATTCATCACTCGAAAGTCGAAGGATGCAGAGCGGTGGGCTTCCGTTTAAGAGATATTTCCACGTTTTTTGAGCTTCATCTGGACTTACCCTAATGGTGAGAGAATCATCGTCTGAAACAGGGCCGGCGTCGCATCATTTCAGTTCCAATAATTAAAATTACCCTTGTATTTCCAAGAACCACAGAGGTGTAAATCTTTCCATAAAAACTCATGTGATTAGTGCGATGTTCTCATTACTGATCCCACTTTTCTTATTGTGGGTGGGACGCGCAGCTGCTCTGCTATCTCCTTTGAAGTCCCCGCGGGGAACTGGTAGATCAATCGGGCGATATGCGGAGAAACATCGGAAACTTTTATACACCGTTGTGGTTCCTTGAATATTTAGGCAGCTCTGTATGTATAAAATATTCGACATATAAGGAATGAGACTCTCCCATCTTTTTTCAGTGCATGGTTTATTCGTACCTCGAACATAGAAGGCCTCGAACGGCAATCACGCACCGTGTAAGATTGTCCCTTCATCTGTGTAACTATAATCTATAGATTTCGTTCAGAGACGCAAGAATAGACAAAACACCACGCAGCAACAATTGGCTGACTTTCGGCACTCTCATCTACCCGACATCCCGTCTCATGGGAGCGCTTTCACTACAGTTCCCATCACAAACTGCTATCCACCTAGCCAGGTAACAGAGATAAAGAAAAGGCATATATTATTTCAGGACCACGAAAACAGCTCATCATTGGAAACTGTGGCGCAAATTCAACAAACTTACCTCGATCCCATCGATAACACTGTTCAGACTCGAATGATCCAAAGCCAAGTGGAGGAACTTTCCACGGCACTCCAGGTACATGTGAACTACGTATAAAAAGGCGTAATGGATTTCGCATTCCAGGCTCAGTCCCATCAACAAGCGCTGCTCCACCTCAGCGCTAGGATGCTCAAGCTCGGCCCCTCACTATGAACTACTGAACTAGTTTTGCTGTCCTCGGAATAATTCGATTAAGAACAATGCGGTTTTATTCTAAAAATTAGGCAGATCCAATATATAATATCTAAAATAATATTTTTTTTATTTTAGAACGGTGAAATTATCTAATCAGAATGTTAACTCGTGGCGAACAAGCATTGTGTCCTGGAATAAACGGTTTCCAGCCATGTGAGTGCGATTGGAAAGAAAGGAGGAGATGAAGAGAACAAAACGGGATTTGTAACAGAGGACCGGAAAAAGACATGGAACAGCCGGGATTCGAACCCGGGTCTACTTCCTCATGAGTCCGCCGCTCTACCACTGAGCTACAATCCCTGCGGCACATGCAAACTAGTAGGAATACGCTGGCTGGTTAAAAGAACTGCGACTTCTCGTTTCTTGCAACAGTATTATTGGCGAAATTAACGATCGGAGAGCAAGCGTAAGGTGAAAGACCTTGTTATAAGTAAATCGGATTAGAATAGCGTAACAAATCGCAGTAGAATCAAAAAAATACGATTGGCATGCGCAGTTAAACGTATGGTCCGTTAAGTGATGCGGAGACGACGTGAACTACTCCGCGGTAAATGCTACTAGCAGTTAAACATTAGACTCGAACACCTTGGAGTCGTGCACAGAGGGGATGGGAAGGAACACGATGACGGGGCTGCCGGTTCCGCACTGGCTAGCACTGCTTACTAATCGGGCGAAACAGACACACAGAGGAGACATCGTTGCTGGGGAAGACGGGTTCGCCACACTGCAAAAAGGTTTTGATTTTTTTAATTAAACGTTTGACTTTCTCGCTCTCAAGCAGGCTGTCTGAAAGTAGTTCTGAAAACATGCCGTCTTCTTTTCTTACAAATACCATGACCCCATTTTGTCGGCCAATGATCCTACGGATTCCAAAATTCGGTAAATTAATTCAGGGATGATATTGTTCGGAATCGCAAAACTTTTCTTCTCTCTCACTTATCACTTCGTATAACACACAGCTACCGGAGAACTCGATTAAAACCTTCTGATAAAAATCAGAGGAGAATCATATAATATTAGGTTGAACCGTAATTATGGAACTATGCATTCTCTAAAATATCTCTCGGTCCAGATCAGTAATCTCTGTCACTCCTGTGGGATACAGAGCGGACACCCTAAGAGGTATGACATTCATATTGAGAGGGCCTCTCCTACCTTCTTATGCCGAGGGGACCAATCGTACCGAACCACTTCGATTCTGGATTCCTACTTTGTCGGAATGCCAACTTGTGATTTTTGTATCTTATCTAAAAGGCACCTAACGCTGGCGAGCTTCATACAACGATGTACTCCGAACATGTCCCTACCACGATGTCAGAAGACCAAAGGTGTCACCGGAGGGGAGCTCTTATGTATATTTCGATCGCCCCTACCGCGAATAATGAAAGAAAGAATTTTCGTGTTGAAATAGTTCCATAATTTCGGTTCAACCTGACAAATCTAATTGAATCACAGAATACAATTGCTACGCGCAGTTAAAAACTCGACTCGTGCACCTCAAACTTGGGCGTCGGAGGGAAGGGAAGGAACTCGGTGTCGGCACACTCGTTCTCGATGGCTCCCTTCTGCCACGCGATCGGGCGAATCAGACTCACGGGGACATCGTCGAGGGGGAAGACGGGCTCGCCGGACTGAAAGACCTTGTTGATTTTCATTCCATTGATAGTTTAACTATTTATCGAGCAGGCTGTCTGGAAGTAGTTATTAAAACATACCTCATTTCTCACAATTAGAGTCTCGGTAATTAAATTTGCAAATGTTGTTCGCGAAGTTTTCTTTCCCTCTTACTTTGTAGTAGTAGTTTACATTGTCGGCGATGGAGCTGCACTTCTTCAACTTCGAGACGACCTGGGACAAGTGATATTTATCGTTTTGGTTATATTGATTACCTCGCCACGGATTCTTTCGAGCAGGAAGAAGTGGACATATGCATAGTCGATTCGACCCGAGAGGATGATCTGAATGTTGAAGATCGCTAGAGAACACTCAACAATTCATCAAACCTGGCCGTGGATGGAAGTGCAGTTGCGAACGAGGAAATCTCCCTCATTGCTCAGCATCGGCTCGGACTCCTGCAAAACATATTGCAATCTCCTCGTCCATGAGCTGGCGATCAACCTGAAACGAAAAAATCTCTGACCTCATACAAGGGAACCACAAGGACACCAATACTTTTCCGATATTTCTACGTGTAGGGCCCATTTCTTCGACTGAAGTATACAGGAACCCAACACTTGAGTTGTACAAGAAATACCTTTTTGGGAAATAAGTTCGTCTCTCGCATCACCTCTTCATTGCCTTCTCCTGCAGGGAAAAGAGGCCCCTCTCCATCGACATCGCGAGCACCCTGTGAGGATGACGAGATATACAATTGAAACGCTAAGAAATAATAAAACAATGTCTGAATTTTTAATAATCAATGAATAACAGCAACGGTAAGAAAGACGTTCTCTAATATTCGTGGAAACTGACCTGATCGCGGAGGACTGCGTTGGAGGCACGATAGAGGTAGGCGCTGTGGAAGGCGAACAGCGTTGCCTGGTCTCCTGCATTACAATGCCAGAATGGGAAGAAATGGTAGGGGTTGACTAGCATAGCAGTTACTTACTCATTTCTAGCGGCCATAGCTCGCCGCATGACGTCATCCATTCTTGCTTCCTCCGCCGGGTTAATTGCGATCTGAACGGAGATTCCTCGCCGTAGTGGCGGTATTGTCGAGATTCAAATGTATTTTAGTTATCGATTAGTATGCACACATTTCGATTCTAATATTTGAGCACCCAACAGGAATTTTGACTGCTTTTTGTGGCACTTTCGTTGGAAACGATCTTCATCTAGTTTGCAAAGCTTCACCCTCATGGTCTTTTAAAAAATTGAGAACCATAAACTCTGTTTATAGGGCCGAGAATAATAACTGACTCGCTCCCTGTAGTTGTGCAGTTTCTTCCTCATGATGAGGAGGGCCTCGCGGCAGCGCTCTTGTCTCGCCTTTACTATCGCCACCTTCTCTTCCGTCAGCGTGTCCACTTCATCGATATCGAGGTCGATCTTGTTGACTTCAACACCGATGAGGTTGAGAATGTCCGTGATCCCGTCCAAATGCCCGTCCCCCGCTTGCATCCTCCTGTAAACACATCATTCATGATTCTCACCAAATACGCACGATCAACACACATTTAAATCGAGTCTACTGGAGGGGACCAGGATTGGAGACTTGCGACGGGCGAACTATACGAGTGGAGAACGGAAAGAATGAGAAGGGAGAGGGGGCAGGGGAGAGAGAGGAAGGGGAGTGAGGAGACGGCAGTGATGGAGAGAAACGGGCCATTGCGAAATCGAGCGATTCACGATTCGATGTTCAAAATATCAGCAAGGCGAGCGGGGAACTCAAAATTGGAAAGAGAGGGACAAGTCTTTCTAGAAACCCCCATTTCCTTCTACTCATTTTGGGTTGTTCCTGTAATTACTCGGGATCGGTGCATTTCCTCGTTTGGCTACAGGAGATACGCAACAGGAATTGACTGCACGAATTAGAATATGCAATTGCTAGAAAAGAGAGTCATGTTTCACCTTTGCACACTGTAATCAGTTTGCGATTTACCACACACTGATGAATTGCAAACTGAAAAATAAACCTTTATACTCTAAATTTTACATTATACTGAACATAACTACTATAATATTCAATATTCTACAACAATTGTTTTTAGGCTTACGCGTCTTGCAATTGGCTTTAGCTTAAGCAATGGCTGTTCTAGAAATTAGGACTCCTATTCAGGAACCTGTATCTGGTGCGTGGCCCTCTCCTCTCTCTCCTCTATCTATTCCTGTCCTCCTCTCCTCCGTTGTCATGGCCAAGTCCCCGTCCAATCCCTCCACCATCATCTTTCCACACTCGGATTCTCCCTCCGAACGTCGCCTCGTCCTCCGCAACCAAACCAACGCCGAGTTCGTCGTCAAGTTCGTGTCCGATTCCCCGTAGGTCGTCTCCCTGGATACTACGAAGATGGTGTTGCGCCCGAGTGCGCCGTTGTACGCGTCATTCTCGACACACCGTCGTACTCATCGATTTCCGATCTCACCGGGTGCCCATTTACACTAGCCCCGTCACTGCAACATCTCGTCCCTCAAGTACTGGGTGACTTCGGAGGCATCCAAGCTAACCATTACACCACGGACACGACGTGTGCAGTGGGTTGAAACATTCCGAGCTGCATCCTGAATGAACAGGACGAAGATGAATCTAATCCGGTTTTGATACCTTGAATCGCAGGATAGGGCATGGGATCCGTTAATCCGTCAGTAGCGATATGGAGGGGCGACTTTGTGAAGGCAGTCTGACCCAATTTCCAAACGAAAGTGGAAGACAACACCATCTTTCATTTCTGTTCCTTCTTTGGTGGTTCGGCGCATTTCGGCGGTCCTTGGAAAATCATAGGAAAACAATCTCTTTGTTCGGATACGACAGCTGAGGACCCGAATGTTCTGCTCTCTTTCAACTACTATCATACCCATTTCATCTGTTCTCACTCCTCTTCATTATTTATTTCCCAAACGAAGCCTCCTTCTACTAATAAGAGAGGACAGGGGAAAGACAGGACGGGCCTCTCCCACACTGTTATCTTCAGATTTTATCCGATGCTTGCTTGTAGACCGCCGCAGCATTACATCTTATATCTTAACGACATTTTTTGAGAGAGTAGAATGAATCCTTCCATCATACACAACACGATTTGGAGGACAGTCGCGGTCGAGGATTAGAAGAGGGATATGAAGAATCCATCTCGCTTCCATGATGTTGTCGATGATGGCGAAGTCAGCTCCGACTAATTGAAAGACGCAAAAGCTTCGACCGCGGCAGGACTTGAACCTGCAATCTTCGGGGCCGTAAACCGACTCCTTATCCATTAGTCCACGCGGCCGTTCGAATCATCGGTAATAAAGTTGCAAAACTAGCCGACGAAAACTTTGAAACTGGGCAGAATTGCAGGAAGCGGAACCCGTAGATGGTGAGGAGAGCAACGTGGGGGTGACTGAAATCTCTCAATGCGTGTCTTGAATGAGGTTGTTTCTAGATAACGCCAGCCCGTTTCGAGATCAAACAGCTAGGATTTGTGTTGCCTTGCTTCTGACAAACGAGAAGAAGCACCCTTCATCCCTGCAAGGGCACATGAGAACGATCCAACGCGGCGATCGTTCGGCGGCTCGAAATGGTTCGGGGGCGTCGTTATATTCTTCCATCTCCCCGTTGGACACACCCCACATGGCTCCTTTCCTTATTTCAGACGCTTCCATGGCTGGCTTCTCCGTGATTGTTCCGATCGTGGTGAATGCTGTCTTAGTCTATCCCTTCCCCATTGGAGGCGACAATTCGACGGATCTCTGGGAAGTTAAGGTGAGGAATTTCTTTTGACATCTGAGGAGTCTTGCTTAGCGTTCTAACAATATGTTAATGCCTGAATACTGCCTGACCCGTTTCACCTTGAGATCTAGCTCCTTCCGCGCACGCTTTACGAAGTAGGGAGAAAGCTGACAATTATGTAATTCAATAACAAAACGAATGCT
>JACMIG010003417.1:0-10152 GCA_014805385.1 Levipalatum texanum | reverse complement strand
AATTCGATTCTTTGCTAGAAAAAAGCCAAATCGGGATTCGTTGAATTTGCAAACATTTTATAACTCGTATCTGAAAACCCTTTCCTGCGTAGCCAAATCTCCACTATTATGCGCAGCCCATTTAAGTTATTAGGTTGGCAAGAAAGTCTTTGACATTACATTCATTGTTGCAACTCTCGAAACTTGTCAGCTGTCTTTGGCACATTTAGGAATTAAACAGAGTTGATACTTGTGCCCAACCTAACATTATTGGTTTGGCTCGTTCAGCATCCCTCTTGAAAAGAGGACAAGAATGCCGAGCACCTGCATTTTCGAACACCTCTTGACATGTTTATAACGTAAATGTACCTCAGGCATACCCCTACTAGTTCCACAATTTTTGACTTGACCAATGCATTAGACAGAGGCGAATGAATTTTCGAAGCAAAGCTGAACCGGGGGTTTGTTCCGCTCATTATTCAGGAAGCCCTAAAATCCCAGTGTACGTCCAGCTCTTCAGTGAGTATTCCACCATTACTACCAATGTCTACTCTAAATATATGGCAAAGCTCAAGTCTGGGCTCCTCAAGATATGGTAAGTACAGACAAAATTATTGTTCCAGAGGCCCACCTATCGGATGTGTTTCGGGAGAAAAATCAGGCTAAGCAAGCCCAATTTTTCTGAGAGGTCCCACTATACTGATTTTATTCTTCTGACTCTGCCACGTCTTTCTATGGATTGATCAGAGAGATTCATAACTGTGTCACAGAATGATAATTAAAATCCGCAGCGAGGTCAAATCTGACCTCGATGTCTACTTCGCGTTCCATCTCCGTGGCCTGTAAAGCGAGGACATTGAAAAATTACGTGAACAATGGCAGAAGACCATAGATTCCAGCCGAGAGTATATCAATGGTTCTGATCGATTCCCTCAAGAATAATTGACAGCACATCATTCATGCTAAAAATGTCAAAGACTTTCTTGCCAACCTAATACATCTTTTCAGGGCTTTCATATGCATCCCGTTCAACCAAGACAGCCTGTGCGGCTTGCGCGGCCTATTCAGCCTATGGGGCCTAATTCATGTCCTCCTCCACCTTACGAAGAGTTCGATGTTCAGAATAAGGACTAGACGCCACTGCAGTGGATTCCTGCCTAGCTTCTTCGCACTATGAGACTAATTGTAAGGACTAGACCAACATACTGTGATAATGACTCAATTGAATGCGTGATGTACTCACAACTTTTTGAATCAACGATTTGTGCAATAGTTCCGATCCTTTGAAGTACCATTTGTGATTTTGCGGATATCAAACGCACTGTATTCATCTCAATAATTTTTCGTGGAGGTAGCTATTATGAAGAGATTTCTGGTATCTCTTACCAGCTTCCGATATGTTTTATTTGGCAACATGTATCTTCTCATGCATCGACTTTGTTCCCTTGTGATAACAATTTCCTTTTTTATAACGATGCGGCATACTTCCCACAGTGTCAACGAGGTACTATTGTCCGGTATTAAAGTGATGCGGAGGCGACGCGCGAACTACCTTCGCGGTAAGAAGCGTAGTGATCTAACTTCTGCGGCAGAAGATAGATCACTACGATGTTCACCGCGAAGGTAATTCGCGCATCGCCTCCGCATCACTATAATACCGGACAATACCGAATCCCATTGTTGGCGTCTCGTTCGGATGGCCTTGGCCGGAATTGAACCGGCGGCCTGCCATTTCACCCAGACACTCTAAATCGGAATGGGCTTGAAATTGTCCTAAGGCAGTGGTTGTCTGGACTCTGGGAGATGCTCGTTTCCCCCCCACCCCCCTCGCTCTCTTCCTTTCCCTCAAAAAATCCACGTCGCTTTGCGTCCCCTTCCCTATCGATCCTGAACCCGTTCCGGTACCAAATTAGTTTCCGTTACAACTTTACTCATATCCAGTTAGTGCTAGGGTTGACAAAGGTAGAACAGAAAGGTAGACTACAATTGCCGTCTACCTTTCTGAAGGAGAAAGGTAGTCTGCTTTCCTTTTGCTAGTCTAGCCCAAGTATTTGCATTGGGCTAGTCTAGCCGTCTACCTTTGCCAACCCTAGTTAGTGCCCTTCATCCGCCCCAATCGCCAAGATGTCCCCATTTGATCCAGTGCATGAATATTCAAAATCTGAGCATCATTATATTGTTCTCCATTGTCTCCCTTCGGACGACCCTCACAAATGGAATGAAGCCATCTGGGAAGGAGAGAATGGAGAAACCGGGCTATGTTTTCCGCGCAAACTATAGTTGTATATTACAGTGTCGGAGAGTGACTAACGGATGCACGGCTTCATTTTTGACAATGTGGACACAATTATATCCATTGTAAGTTTCTAATTGACTTTTTAAAATATGTAATTGTGTCGTCGGAAAATCATCGGGGGAATATAACGGATCGTTCTACGATGTAAAGGCACAGAATACTGAACGATCTATCGTCTTTATTTTATGCACTATAAAGGCACGCACAACAGAACTGCTAATTTTCCATTCTGTATCTCCGGAACAAAAAGGGCTACGAAGCCGAAGCCCGCAAAATTATAACAGCCAATTCCTTGAGGGCTCAGAGATATCGAAAGCTGCCATTTTGCCTCCCGACCGATATGTTAGAAGTTCTCTGGCGCAAGACGATACTAATACAGTTGACGATGAATAATTTCAGTTTACCATCGTCTTTTTCGGCATTGCCATCTACTTTCTAATCAGAATCTGCCCTTGTAAGTTTAATAGATACTTAGCATAGACATCTGCTGATAGCTGCCAAAATGCTAAAATTCTCAGTCCGTGACCGACGGTCATCATCACCTTTCGCGCCTTCCAGGGCTCAAGTTCATTACAGTGCGGTTAGTTTCGAGATTGACGTGATCTATTATTGTACGGTATTAAAGTGATGCGGAGGCGACGCGCGAACTACCTAACGCTAAACGGCGAAATGATCTATCTTCTGCGCTTGATGATAGATCATTTCGCTGCTTAGCGTTGGTAGTTCGCGCATCGCCTCCGCATCACTTTAATACCGGACAATAGCACCCTTATCTTTTAAGGGCATCCCGTTTCAGCAGCCAGTGCAGCAGGTTCAGCCTGTGCAGCCCATGCCTAAGATGCAGCCTGTGCAGCCTACGCCCATGCCTCCTACCGGCGGGTCTCATGTGGCGGCAGTGCCTTCCTGCCCTCTTCCGTCTTTCGACGACGTTCAGCAGCCAGTGCAGCCAGTGCTGCCTGTGGAAAGAATGCCTTGTATGCAACATTTGCACCCTGTGCAACCTACGCAGCCTAACGATTGGTCACAGGCTCCATATTACTGCGGGGTTAGTTTCGAGATTGACTGGATATATTAACACTTCTTATTTTAAGCGCGTCCAGATGCAGTATCCTGTACGGCAAATACGCCCAGGGGTCTACCGTGTCATCATGACCTCCTCCGAATTAACGAGATGAATGAAATATCGATCAAGTTGCTTCCCAGCAAAAGACCTCACCAACACTTTGTATGTTTTGCACTTGATAAGGTCTCTCAAGTTTTATCAACGAAATGCTTAACAAAACGTTTCTCTCTTTCCGAATAGCTTATGTGATTATGCGGATATCTTGCGAGACATTTATTTTCACGGTGATGATAGCAATCACTGAGCAACTGATATAAACCATTTCTACGTTTCCACGTACACCTACTATGAAGAGTTTTGTCGTTTAATCACACGAATTTCTTGTGAATCGTTTTGTTTGTACGCGATAAAGCCGTTGTTCAAGCACGATAAAATTTACTTGCAGCAGAAGGACACGAGGCAGTAACGCGTGACCAAATCGACACATGCCATTTCGCCCGTAACTCGGAGTCAGACGTTTTTTCTCCGTCACGGGGTAGAGGAGAGAAGGAGAGGGGATCGATGGATGGGGGGAGAGGGAAGCGAAACGTTCGCCGCTCTTCCTCCATTGCCCTATGGCCGTCTGCACTCGAGCCGGACGGATGGGTGCTCAGTGTTTCTCTCTCCGCGCCCTTGCCCTCAAAAACACTTTTGCCCCGTGCCACTATAGCTGTACGGCACCACGATAAGGTTATCACGAGCCATTGGCTTCAAATGTAGCGTCCTTTACGCGACAGTTTTCTCTCTCCACTGCTATCTGCGCTCTGCCAGGCGGGTTTGATACTCAATGTTTCTCTCCCTCTGTGTCCTTGCCCTCAAAAACAACTGCCCCCTTGTGTCTGCTTCTCTGGCCGTGGCTACGTGCTGACCCCTGCAGATGGTTTCCGGCTCATGAGTCATAGACTATTACGCTCACAGGTTTATTGCCTGTTTCAGCCTCTCTTACCGTTACTAGGTGATAAGGTGTAACGAAGAAAAACACTTCTCCTGTGACTCATATTCTATGACGCCGTAGGATAGGAGCTCTTTCTTCGATCGTGATGTGTTCCACTCCTTTACACTTCTCTGTTCCAACCGCGTCTCTTATAACCTCGCAAGCTTTGCATCTCGTCCGTCTGCTGTCTGGTTAGGGGACTTTTCTTCGTCCCTCAAAATATATTTGCATCCACATCTGTTTTTGATTCGCGGTCAAGCTAGTGTTTTAGGATGTTGTATCCATTGTGTCCTCTTGATTTCCACTGGAATTTTCTGCGGTCTTTGTTTTCTACGCATACGACATCTGTTGCAGTGAACGAAGCGCCATCTACCACCTAGTGTAGCGAAATCTGACTCAATTGATTTCCGACACACCAGACAGTCGTCGTGTCTGATTCCATTCGTGTCAGATAGATTTCCAATCTGACACGACGTGTGTCAGATTGGCGTGTCAGATAAGTCTATCTGACACGTCTGGAATTTTCCTTCTTCCGGTAGGCGGCTTTTGCCCCCACAGCAAGTCGGTATTGGAACTACATCTGAACGGCGCTCTCGAAAATACAAATAATGGACTGATTTACCGCTTTTTTACCCCGCTTCATGATCAGCTTGATTTTAACCGAAAAGAACCTAAAGCTGGACTAAATACGCGCTTTTCAACCGTACCGTAGGAAAGTGCAAATGTTGATCAATATCAGTTCTAAATAGTACCAGGTTCTAGCTGAAACGTTCACATTCCACTGTATACCATTTTACAAACCAACGAGTTAAAAAGATGGTTGATCAAAAACTACGTTTTCCCGCGGTACCATGGGAAGAGCACTCATTTTGGTGCTCGACAATTTGAAACATTATCATGATCAGGGGGTTTCTACGCTGAATCATCCATTCCTCTATTTTTCGGCATCGAAATCTACATTAAAAATTATTATACAATTTATCGATAAACTCCTGCGCTAGTGTTTTCTCGCGCAACGCTTATGAGCGTCGCGGTTTGTTCTGTGTGTTCTTCGCTTCTTTAGTAGAGGCCCGTCTCTAACAAGGCCAAAATGGTGTTATTCATGTGATTCTCTCTCTATGTAGAGAAGTCAGAAAAAAGGCGACAGACCAGACGGACGAAACAGACACGAATGAAAAACGAGACGCTTTATTCCTGACACGCTTCATTATGTCAGATTCGTGTCAGATATCTCATTTGCAAGCCAAAGTATGTCAGATTCGTGTCAGATTTCGCTACACTACTACCACCCATGCATGACTTCATGTTTGATGTTGTTCCTCCTCTCATGATCGTTGTGAGTTTTAAATTCGATTTTTAAACAAATTAGTTCGCCCTGTGCGTTAATTGATCAGCGTGCTGCCATTAGAGGTTCAAAAATAAAGTTCGGTTTTGTAAGCATCCTCAGCATCCTAAAAACATGACTGAAATGAAGTGCATACACACAAGAAGCGCACTTTACAGACAGAGGATGTTTACTACACCGAACTTTTAATTTGAACCACCGTTATGAGCCATCAATAATGAACAACTGCAGTTTTTCATCGTCTTCATTGCCCTCTGTATCTACCAACTGAGCAATGCGTGCTGCTTCGGCGGGATGCCCAACGGATGTAAGGAAAAGAATTTATTTTACTTTCTGACTTCTTGATCAGCCGCCAAAATGCTAAACATCTCACGAGGGAAGTGTGTGAACGTAAAGTGCATGATCCAGGCGATATATCGGAAATTTGAGACCGTTCGTCTAGGCGCCACACACATAAACTTTTTTAATCTCATAAACACACTTTTCAGTTATAAACTCATAAACACACTTTTCAGTCAGTAGCCGCCAAGCAGCATACAACGCGGGCATGCAGTCATCCGCTGTGCCCTTCGCCTCATCCGGCGCTCAAGTTCAAATTTATTCCGGGGTCAGATTCGAAATTGAAGGAAACTATTTAAAGAAGGAGTGGGAGCAATTTTGTAGCCACAGTGTGAGTGCACTTTCCCCCATACATCTACGTATTGAAATGTCTGCATTTCAATACGTAGACGTATGGGCAAATGCACTGCACTGTGGTTGGCATGGTGCCAGCCAAAAAATTTGCTCCTACTCCTTTTTTAATAATGATCTTTCCAGGGCGTCCAGATGCAGCAGCCGATCCAGCCTATGCCTCCTTCGCAGCCTGTGCAGCCTATTCAGCCTACCCAGCCTCAGCCACCTATGAACACGACTCACGACTCCGCAGTTCCTTCTAGTCCTCCTCCGTCTTACGACGAGGTCGTATCCCAGCATAAGGAATAACAACATATTACTATGCTGGACCAAAGGTCCAGCATAGTAATATGTTGTTATAAACTTCCCCTGCCTGCTAACCGCACTTCGTGCACACAAGAGTGCACTTTACAGGCTGGGAAAGTTTACTACACCAGACTTTTTGATTAAGCGCGCCTTATATGTACTCACAGCTTGCCGAATCATCAAGTTATAATAGTCCACTCTTTCCATTATTAGTAACAAGTGTGATTTTGCCGATGCCTAACACGAGTTGTTTTCATCTCTATTATTTTTCACCGAGGTAGCTATGAGAACAAGGCTGATTTTGATATTGCTACTTGTATATATTGATTGATACAGCGTAGTGCTTTCGTTGTCTTTTATATCGTCACTGGAGTCTTCAAATGAATCTCTTTCATGCCAACTCGGTGGGAATCAGCTGAAGTCTATGAGTACTTCCGAGATCTGACTCGCGGGCCATGGATCAGCTTTTTCGACCTTCGCTGACTTGATATTGCTATGGATTGAATGAACCGTTCATTTGCGATAAAGCCCTATTCCATAGATTCACTGAGTTCGACCATATACCTAGTAATAAATACAAATGAATATAAACATGAGAAAGGAATGGGTGATCGCTGTCGAGAACGAAAGAAACGTGCTATACCCCTTATGGAGGCGGGACGGCGGTGCTTTACTCGCTGAGTGAAACGACGCTTTTTTCGCCGAAGGAATTGCAAAGTGGGAGAAGAGAGGAGATCGATCGCTATGGAGAGATAGAGAAGCGAATCGTTCGCCGCTCTTCCTCCATTGCCCTATGGCAGTGGTCGTCTGCACTCTGGCCGGCGGGATGGGTGCTCTCTGTGTCCTTGCCCTCAAAAACACTTTCGCCCAGCGTCGTTTGACCACTATAGCTGTGCCGCGATAAGGTTCCCGTAAAAGACGGAGCCAGCGTCATCACGAGTCATTGGCTTGAACTATAGCGTCCCTTTCACGGCTGTCTTCTCTATCTAAGCGTTTTTCTCTGTGCCCTTGCCTTGACCGAGACTCTCACGAGTCAAAGATAGTCTCTCATGCGACTGTTTTCTTTCACAACGTTTCTCTCCTTGTGTTCTTGACCTCAAAAACAACTGCCCCCTTGTGTCTGCCTGCTTCTCTGGCCGTCGTTACGTGTTGAGCCCACGAACAAGGTTTCCAGCTTATATGAAACTATGACGTTCATTATTGCTGTGTTTCTTGCTTCAAAACAGGAGGGGGTCAGATGTGGCTCGTCCGAGGGGAGTTCCCTTCTCTCCCGGAATGTCTATTAAAAACGCTTACCCCATTGTCTCGGCCTCTCAGGCCATCATCACTCCACGATAACGTTGTCCGAAGGAAAAGCTCTATTCCTGTAACTCATAGGGCCATACAAATGGCACACTTTCATAATCTTTTATTCGTTCGCGAAGTATTCCACTCCCGTAGACTATCTCGCTGTTCCATACGCGAATCAGGCGCACTCCGTTTGATTATGTATTCCTGTCAACGCCTTCAAAAGTAGAATTCTGTTTCCAGATAAACGCAATACATTCATTTAGATATGGGCTGCGTCGGAATAGTAGCGTTTTGGAGGCAATTCCCATGCGGTTCTCTTACTTCAGTGAGTCAGAAGAGCATTCGGTCTTTGATTTCTCCACAACAACTCTTGCAGTGGACGACGTCTGTGATAAAATCGGTGTCTTTTGTTTCCTTATACCTTTCATCTTGGCCATTGTGAGTTTGAAATTCAGTTTTAAAAATCAGATATGTCATCAAACAATGAATATTGTCCGGCATTAATGTGATGCGGAGGCGATGCGCGAACTACCTTCGCGGTAAGCAGCGTAGTGATCTATCTTCCTCCGCAGAAGATAGATCATTACGCTGCTTACCACGAAGGTAGTTCGCGCGTCGCCTCCGCATCACTATAATACCGAACAATAACTGCAGTGGATCAGCGCATTTATCTCCTTCGCCATATACCACCTGAGGAGATGCGGCAGCGGCGGGATGTCTAGCGAATGTATGTTTAATATATTATTTCCTTTGACCCCTTCTGGTCAACCGCTAAAATGCGGATCGTCTCACAAGGGAAGTTCATGAGCTTGAAGAAGAAGTAGGAACGTTGGCCTATGCCTGGTCTGGGTTTCAATAATGACAGCAATCAGAGAAGTGGCGCCTAGTTCTTCTTTAAAGTGTTTGGTCTAGGGGTTCTAAACGAGGTACTATCCAGTTGCTAACACAAAAGAAACTTCTAGATTTATTAGCCGTCACACCCTGAAAATGACACAATTTTTTTTAGTTAGAAACCGCCAAGCAGCCTATACCGCGGCAATGCAGTCTTCCGCTGTGCCCTTCGCCTCTTCCGGCGCGCAAGTACACATTTACACCGAGGTCAGATCGAGATTGAAAGGAGCTATTTCATGGATACCTTTTCAGGGCGTCCTGGTGCAGCAGCCTATGGTACCTATCCAGCCTCAGCCGCCTTCGAACATGACTCATGGCTCAGCAGTTCCTTCGAGTCCTCCCCCGTCTTACGATGAGGTCGCTTCTCAGCATAAGGATTAAAGAAGTAGGAGCAACTTTTTTGGCACCGTGCCAACCACAGTGGAGTGTATTTGCCCATACGTCTACGTATTGAAATGCAGACATTGCAATATGTAGACGTGTGGGGAAAGTGCACTCACATTGTGGCTACGAGATTGCTCCAACTCCTTCTTTAAATAACCTATTGTAATTCTGGCCGGATCGTATATCTCGAGTTCATACAGCTTGCCGAATCATCAAATTATCTTTAATGAAGGAGTAGGAGCAACTTTCAAAAGGGAGATATTGTCATGAGCGGATATAGCTCGCCGTGACGAGATGTTCGATGCCACTCATTCCTGATATTGTGGTGGTGCACAAGCTGTTCCTTTTCGCGTTCCGATTACACCTATGCCCCGCCCCCTTTGCGTACCATTTTGGAGCGCGCACACGCTTTCGATCGCTAATATCTTCGTTCTTACTCAAGATCATGAAAAACGTTCGCTAGAAAAGTTGTTCAGCTCGTCGAGATCTACAAGTCTATATAGAACATAAGTCACGATTATTGATTTTGTTATCCCGTGACCACGCCCCTTTTCTCAATTTACGAAATCAATATTGATGACCTGTGTTCTATACAGACTTGTAGATCTCGACGAGCTGATCAACTTTTCTAGCGAATGTTTTTCATGATCTTGAGTAAGAACGAAGATATTAGCGATCGAAAGCGTGTGCGCGCTCCAAAATGGTACGCAAGGGGGCGGGGCATAGGTGTAATCGGAACGCGAAAAGGAACAGCTTGTGCACCACCACAATATACTCGATTCTACCAGGAGTTATGGTTTTGAGAAAAACCACCCTTTTGATACGGTAGCTTTGGGCTGTCTTGTCTGGGTGGCGTTAAAAAGGAGTGTTAAATCTCTCTTTATGTTTTGCATGTCTAGAGAAACGAGCGTAGATACCGATGAAAATTTATAAAACAAAGAAATAAAAATATA
>JACMIG010003416.1:1303-12307 GCA_014805385.1 Levipalatum texanum | reverse complement strand
GGATGAGAAGGAGGAGGAGGAAGAGAGGGAATGGTTAGGAGAAGAGGAAGTGGGGTAAGAGGGAAAGTTGGCAGATAAATCTGACTGACAGTAAACCTCATTTCGAGGGAGCGCGGAACGATGGCGAAAATCAGTTCACAGTGGCATGGGACATTTATACCTTCTACGACCTCCGTTTTAGCGATTTTCTATCAGTTGAAAGGTTGGATTTTTCGGATCCTGTGCTGATCTTTCGCACGGCAGATGTGGACTTTGATGAGAATTCACTGTCCGAGCTCAAAATACCACGACCAACCGAAGCGCGATAAAAACTGACACAGCGTTTTATCTTCTTCCAGTTATTTCGGTCCGAATTCTCAGTGCAGCAAAAGGCTCAAAAAGGGCGCCGCGTTTTATTTTCACCGAAAGTTCACGGTTCGAGTTCCAAGTACCAGATATCCAAGCGCGGGAAAAAAATCGGTCACAAAGACCAGGAACATGCTGCCGATTCCAGAACAGCGTTGGATCTCTGAAAATGTGGTAAAGAAAGGTCGACTGATCTTTATGAGTGCAGTTTTATTGGCATAGTGCCAATAGAAGTGCAAAGCTGTAAACTCGCAGCTCACGACGCAGAGCCCCCGTCATAGTTGGTCATGTAGGGAGACCGTGTGATTTCAACTGTAAAGTGCATCTGACAATGAGCGCCAGAACAAGTATCAACGATTCAAACTCACCGGATAGACGGGATGGCATGATCGTAGACTGCTTGGAAAGGAGTATAGGAGAAGAGAGGGAAAAGGTCGATAAGACTAATCTCCTGGAAAGCAGAAGAAGGACTCTCCCTCTCGGATATGAGAGAAGTGGAGTACCCGGAGCCGCTCTCTTTTTTTAGAGCCTCTACGCTGTGCAGCACTCTGATAACGTCGCCCTGGGAAACGATGAAAAGAAACCGCACTAGTCGAGGGATAGCATTTACCTGTCTAGTCTAAAGATATTGGGCAACACTTCATCAGATATGGCACTTATTATTGAATTTAATTAACTATAAAACAGTTTGGCCAGACGGAACATCACGAGTCCGTTCCTGTTGGTGGCGGTAGATTGGACGGTGCTCTCCGAGGACAGCAAAGCATTTCGCGAAGCTTTCCGCGCACGACAGTTGCCGTCGCGAGGACCGCCCATGGCAGAGAGGCATACATGATCTCGTTGGTGTAGTACCTGAATTTAGAGCTTCGCGTCGCAAGTCTGGACCGAGTAAATGTAAGATTTTGACGACAGATATCCCCCAAGAATGCACGTGTATATTATTCGTTAAACAGCGGAAATCCTAACAGACGTAATTGTACGGCATGTGAACTAGCAGCCGCAGGGCCTTACATTGGCTGTGAATTAGACTCGGGTTTTCGAGATATTTCAACAACTACGACTCCTTACCAAATGTCCTGCAGGACAATCGTCATTTGAGAGTCGTTGATGGTCTGGAATACTCGGAATTTAGCCTCGACACGGTTGGTGTTTTACAGTAGCATAGAAGTAAATGCCGCTCCTTACGAATTCGCCGATGAACGATGCGAAGATGATTATGGAGCACGCGAAGTGAGCTAAGTCGCGCTTCTGATATGAATTGCTGTCCACTCTTTCAAAGAATGAATTCTCACTATGGACTTCCGACTCGCGCTCCCCAGCTTATTGCGAACGAACCAGAAGGTGGCTACGTAGATGGGAATGCATACTGCCACCATGATCAGTATATAGGTTTGTGATGACAACGACATCATCTAAAGAGGCTTCGTTCTATGATGGAGATATACTGACCGTTGACGTCGATTTTGTCGTTACAAGCTGCCACGAGCTTGTTGTATTGTCGTACGAATAGCCGACGACGGTTGCCGAAGCAATGTATGCGATGGCTAGGACTAGAATACTTTCTGTTTGTTCTTTCTTGCGAATAGTTCGATCCAACCCGCTGGTGGTACCCATGTAACTGCAATGACCATCAGGGCAGTAGCAGTTGTCCATATCCTCGCGTGTAGCATAGGATACGAGAACGCCGTGAGGCGATTCAACGCCATTGGAATATGGCTCAGAATTGTTTGTCCTTTTAGCACGGTGCCGATCACGAATTGAGCGCTGTTATATGCCTGGTTAGTTGAAGTCTTCCAATTATTTTGTCTAACTCTGCGATCTCGATCCATTGAACAAGGCTGTACTTGCGAAGGCGTCCGACTAGCTCGATGATGAGTATTGATACGATCTCGGGAATGGTCTATTTTATTTATCTTATTATATTAGTCCAAAATTTAGAAGTTGTACCTGTACGACGATCATGGTGTAAAAAGCGTTTTTGAAGTGGTGAACCGTATATCGGTAGCGCAGAATCGTAATAGCTACCAGGATGTAGGCTAGGATGGATGTCCATCCGAGAATTATGAGAAAATAATGGCCAGTGGGAATGTCCGTCCATCCCATGACGTGAAAGTCTGTGAGGTTCAGACGGCCTCCTTCGAACTCAGCCATGGGAGCAATGAACCCGTCCCCTATTGTTGACGACGTTTCCTCGAGATATCAGATGTATCTGATGTGTGCCCTGGGGAGAGACAAACTTCTAATCCTTTATTGAGATAGTCCGGGTTCACTTGGAATTTCATTTCATCCTCTGTGATAGTTGAGTCATATGTCAGCTACACTTTCTCAGAGAGCGTGACGATGCGTTGAGGCTTCTTCAATCATTGGAGACCGCCCGTCCAACGAAAGTATTGGTTGTCGGAGCATTCGACACGTGAAGAACGATAACAGAGTTGCACCGCAGCATTTCTGCCATCTTCCTCCGGACTAGGAAGTTGGTCGCGAGCACCGCCCACGGCAGCGTCGAAAACATGATCTCGTTCGTGTAGTACCTGCAGGTTCTTTGTATCGCTTCAACGATTCCAACTCTTCACCAAACATCCTGAGTGGCGTATGAGAGGGACGCATCCTTTGTGAGCTGCAAAAACCTTATTAGCCTGTCTTGTTCTTTCGTTGAAAAAATACGGATAGGATACTGACATAAGAAGAGAACGAAACGAGGCTCCGAATTCCATCCAGAATGTGTGACGAAAACATGAGGAGTGCGCAAGCGAGGTGCTTGATATCGAGGAGCTGTCATTGGATGTTCTTTTCCTCCTTTTACATTCGTGGCTCACGATGCTGTTGCGGTTCGTCTTCATGCGACTCCTTGCATAGGCAAACGCAGTTGCGTAGATGGGGATGCATACGGCGACGGAAACTAGTGTAAGAATCGAGATTGTCGCGAGGATCTGGAACGGATAAAAATACTTCCGGTGATTTCCGGTTCGATAAACTACGGATTTTCTCGAGCCCTCACCGATAGCGTCATCTTTGACGGCCCATAGTTCCATGCCTGTGTCTTGTTGTCATAGATGAGCATGACGTGCGGGTCCACAGCAATATTGACGGCGGTGAACGCTGCGAGGATTTCTTTCTCCACCCCCCTTGTTTATTGTACACCCCCCAGTTTTGCGATAAATGTCAAATACTGCATCCTTTCTGGTCGTGTTCTTATCTCACCTAGCGGAACTACCCATGTCGAAGCTATCGCCAACAATGTAACTGTTCGAGTCCAGATCTGAAAATGTTTGATTAGTTCAGATAAAAATAGTAGCAAGGCTCACTGAATTGTGCATGACTGACCGACAGAGAGCCGTGAGACGATTTATCGCCATGGGAATGTGACTGAGGGAATCTGGTTCTTGAGCGTGTTCTGGATGAGCGTCTGAACACTGAAACAATAATACTCGTTTAACCCTGAATTATATCTCCCGTACTCGACGACTTGCTCCAGCTTCAGAAGGCCGTACTTGCGCGGCTTGTGAATCAATTCAATGATGAGAATGAATGTAACCTCGGGAGCGATGTGTGTCCACTAGCTTATTTCACCTGTTTGAAACGAGCACTACTCTACATCGCATTCTACATGTTTCCGCATATGGGATATCCTCTTAAAATTTGTTGAATATTCCAAACCTGCGCAAGAACCATGGTGAAGAACGGATTCCTGAAGCCCGTCGATGACGTGCGATACCGCAGAATTGTCATGGCAACGAGGACATTGGCAATGACGGACGACCATGCGAAGAAGCTCAGCGCATAGAGGGGAACTGGGATATCCGTCCAGTCCATGGTCTTTCACACGGCGAGAAAAAGCAAGAAGCGAAGTGATGCCAGGAAGATCATAGCCAGAAGTCGCTTGCCTACAGAATACTCTCTAGGGAGTCTCACGAGGTTAGCATGGAAGGAAGCTTTGTTGTGGGGGAAGTGCACTTATCAGATCTGGTTGTGATGTTTTTCATCCGCGATCATGGGGGGTGATGTGACGTCATTGGCCCCCTATGGATGGAATCGAGAGGGAAGCACAGGGCATTTTTGCCATCCTCCGACGGAACTACATCGATGTCTTTTTCCAGTGTCGCTCGTTCTTCGTCTCCTGATCTCCGACAATGAGAGACGGGCAAAATTTTTGCCCTTTTTGTAAGATGGATATTTGACCAGGTCCATATAACGCTCACGACTAAAAGATCGAGTGCATTGTTAGATTCGGGTCTGGTGTCTGTCTGGTGTTCTTTTTTTATCCTAATCAGCGAATATGGGTTCCTCAAGCGATTACGGTAGTATCTCTGGTGAAAGCATTCGTGCTTCCGATTTGGTTGTGCTTTGTGTTGATGGCGATGCCTCGATCGTTTGCACTTGCCGTTGAATAAATATCGCTCGACATCTCGCAGGCAAAGTAGTTCAGCACCTTGGTTATTGTCTTGCGCTTCGAAAGAAATGTTTCCTACCCTCCTGCGTATCAGTGGATTCGTAAAGAGTATGGCCCACGGTGAAATGCCGCACATCACTTCGGTCGTGTAGATCCTTATGATAATCACGTCACATTGGGTAGTAGGTTAATTAATTTTAGTTATACAGGCCTAGCTGAATTTTCGCCCACCATACGTCCATGAGCACGAAAACCATGGTATAGTCTTCTGTGACACTGCTCACAACGACGAGAGCACTGCGAATAGCATCGAATATGATCACGGAGAAGATTATCAGAGAGCAAGTTAGATACATGATCTCGTGCTTCTGCAATTCGATTTATTGATTTATTAATTTGGAAGAAAATTGATTCCGTCGAAAACCTTGGTGGCGTTCCGCAGCCTTGAACGAGTTCGAGAGAAGTAAATTGTCGAAGAATAAGCAGGAACGCATATAGCAACTGCGGTTATCAAAGATCCTTGCGAGAGGTAGGAATTGAACTAAAGAACGAATCTGGGAAATTACGGTGAACTCAGTCTGAGTAGCTGCCGGACATGAGAACAAGATTCGTGGCGTTGTCGTAGGTATACGAAATGTTGGTCGTCGGTGATGTGATGTAGGAAGTAGCGGGGACTGCAATATATAACTTTGTTTCCTTTCGAACTGTGGCATACTGATCGGAAGTGCCCAGGTTAGTATTATGCAGGCAGCGGTAAAATAGGGGTTCCATATCTACAAGGATTATTATGTCCTAATAGTAAGAGTTACATTTTTATGAGACATTGGTCGGAGGAACGCTGTGAAGCGATTTAGTGCGAATGGAATGTAGCTGAGCAGAAATTGTGCCTTGAGAATGGTATGACTCCAATAGGCGAATCTAGAAGTAGTCGAGTTCGGCAGTGTCACGACGTGGCTTATACTTGGCTCCGAACGTATTGATCTCCGGTCCATCGTATCCGTAGAGGAGATATTTCTTTGGGCGCGTATAGAGTTCGATGTCGAGGATGTGATAGACATCAGGGATCGCCTAGGGAACTTGCCTGAATGGAGAAAGAACCCCCAATACCTGGGCTATAATCATCGAGAAGAAGGAGTTCTTGAAAGCGGGACTATGTGCACGATCTTTCAAGATCGTTGCGACAATGATGATGTAGAGTGCTATGGAGGACCATGCGAAAGCAGTAAGAAACCAGTGACCAACGGGAATATCGGACCAAGCCATGGCTGTAACAGAGGTAACAAGAGTGTTGGCATCCACCGGAAGGAGTCTTCAATAACAAACCTTCTTTGTTATAAGATTTACCCTTGTGATCTCGGCCAATTCTAGTCTCATCTTTCTTCAACTTCATTCCCCGAACATTCGTCGTCATTCTGATTTCAAACCGATCTTCTGTCTCCGTGAAAACATCTTCTCGAAAGAAATTGGTAAACTAGAATTGGAATCTCGCATTACAGGGGCGCTACCATGAGATGCGTCGATGAATGTTGCCAAAATGCATCACTCATTGTCAGAAGTGCAGATGGATAGTTTGAAAATTGATATAGTTTATCGGACCGAACGCGTGATTCGAACAGTTCAAAACATTGCTTCTGACGAATCAAAATATACTTCAACAGAAAAATGTGTAAAAAGGAATTGCTGAATCTTCTGTATAACGGAGCCTCCCGACACAAAAATTCATAAATTGCATATTTTCTACACGGTAGAAAATAATTCTCGGATGCTTTTTTTCAAACTGATGGAAAGCTCACTTGGGGAATGATAACCAAATTAGTCCTAAAACACGATGCATCTCATCAAATGGGAGTAACGACGAGTGCCTCCAGCCCAGTTGAGGGTTTGTGTGTCTGGGAGATTCGCGACGAGTTCTGGACGGGCGTGGACGTTCTCCCGATGCCTGGACGCACTTGTCGACGTCCCTTCGATCGCCATTCACAGCGCAGAACGCGAAAGACAATCTCGCGGACGAGCGAGTTCGTAGCGAGAATGGCCCATGGCTGCACGGATACGGTGATCTCGGAAGCGTAGAACCTGTAGATAGATACTTGTATAAATGTTATTCAGTGTCGGGCCAAAATCCGAAGTGGAGAATACGTTGCTGTATCAGGACTGATCGAGCGGCATTTGTAAGACATAAATGAGCAGCAGTTCCTTTCGCTACGGTTTCCCCCAATTAGATGAGCTGTGGAAATATGCGTACCATAGATCCAAAGATAGCTGCACAATCTGCGAGTCACCGTTGATCTGCAAAACAATTTGCATGATGAGGAACTAGCATGGGGGGTATTTTCGTGGGTGTACTGGGAAATCGGGTGCGGGAAAATGTCGCTGTCATTTTGTTCACGCACGATTACTCTCACGATCGCATGCTCTTCCCGGGGAAATTGTGAGCAGCTAGACCAGGAATTGTCAGCATTCTTACTTTTTGTGATTGCCTTTCATGAGCTTTTCTGAAAGCGAAGGAAGTCTCACGTTTCCTATGAGCATCATGACGCTGCGCGAAAAGTCGAACAGGATCGTGGAGAAGGAGATGATCGAGAAGGCGAGATGCATCAGGTCTTGGCGCTGTTCCGGAAAAGCGATATATTTTTGTATTTACTATTTAGTAATTGCTAGCCTATTAGGCCTGGGGCATTAATAATAAAGAGTAAATTAGTACAGTGACATTGCTGCGCATGAGGGCACGTTGGCGAGCGAGATAGATGGTGTAGGCGTAGATGGGAAAGCACACGGCCATTGACAGGATTGTCGTCACGTGCACTTGGATTGCGGAGAACTAAAAGGTTCGGGATTCGAGGGGAAATACAAAGCGACGATAATAACGAACGTTATTGGCATCGCCTGCATACATGCGAAGCACGCCAGCGAGTTTATCGTAGACATAATCAATATGAACGGAAGGCTGCAGCTGGTAGACAATGTTTAGCACTGCAACGAGGTTCCCAGATGTATGTTAGTATGTCTAAGAGTTTCCTATGATCGTTTAGAATGGAGGCCTTACTTACCCGTTGGGATCAGCCACGTAGCTGCTATGCACGAATACGTTAGAGGTGCTCTCCACAACTGAACACTTAGCACTGGATATTTCCCGGACTTTCTAGGAGAACTTACGTTATTGTATTTGAACGGCGCAAAAAATGCGGTAAATCGGTTGAGAGCAAAGGGAATGTAGGCGAGGCAAATTTGCGATTTTAGAATGTTCTGGATACAGAAGATGAATCTGCAAGGGTTAAGGTAGAGCTGCTATTTTCGGGGGAAGTTCTTACGCTCCTGAAATGGAATGATAATCATTGCCGTAGTAAGGAATAAGAACGTATTTCTTTGCGCGCCCGTACTCGAGATCGAGAATGAACAAACAGTCGGGTAGGGCCTAAGATAAAAATAAATCAAATTTAAATTCTTTTTTTTAAACCTGTGCGATGAGCATGGTGTAGAAGGCGCTGCGTAGAGTGCTTATACTTCTGCGGTGGGCCAGAATGATGGCCATTATAACAATGTACGCTATTAGCGAGGTCCATCCGAGGACCATGAGACAGTAGTGTCCCGCGGGGATGAGGGCCCATGACATTGTCTATCTGTCCCGAGGAGAGAGTAGGTTTAGAATGGGCGCAATACGGATTTAACGACTCATTGCTCCAGCCCCACGCATTGGGGGGGACCAATTGTAGCTTCCCACGAACTTTGCCCGAATTCCTCCTTTCCAATGCCCTCCTTCTTCACGTCGCTCCAATGGAATACTAACGAACCAGATTCCGCGAAGGGCGATGGAAACGGCAACTATTCCAGAAAGTGCACTCTAATTATAAACGCTTCGATAGACTGACTGCACGGCCACCTGTGAAGAGATCAAATTGTAGCACCGCGTGAATTGCCATAAGTCCATCCCTGAAATGTGTTCGTATTATGAAAATTCCGAAGCCGTCTTGGTATTGTTCCTGGGGCTCAGAATACTCTGCATGGTCTCTAACCTGCTATGCGGCGAGAGGATCCCATACAAGTAACGCTACATTAGAGGCGTTTAGAACTATATTTATTGTGCAGCACCACAGAACTTCGACCGTTCCGCTAGTCGAAATTCCGCATCCCATATCTCAGCACTAATAAGGAATCCATGGCTGATTTTTTGCATACTTCGGTTGGAATCCAGGATCAACTAGCATGCCAAATTTCAGCCATAGACACCTTTTCTCCTCAAAAATACAAACAGAACTGTCTGCTAACCAGCACAAGTCTTTTAGAAGTTCTGTGGTGCTGCACAATATTCCCTTTGATCCCTCGGAAGTTGTTGTCTCCTTCCATCTTGCCCTGTCCCCCAATTACACGCGTGGTGGCATAAGCATTCGAGAGGGAGGGCGACAGGGGGCAAAGAAGCAAGAAACATCCCCCCTCGATCGCGCGAGTATGAATAACGAGATTGGCAATGGAATAAGAAGGGACAATCGAAGACGGTGATGATGTCATGGGGGGCATTGACATTGAGATGAGAGGGGGCTGAATTGTGTGGGGAGGAATCAGATGGAGATCACGGTATTATCTGGCATGATGCCAATCTAAAATGGGGTTACAGATGTCGATTGGCTAGCTTGACATTCTCTAGAACGATGTCTCTAGATATGCTAGACTATTCAGAGTTCCTGTAGATAGCACGGGAGGGTGGAATCATTGGGGGGAATTCGGAACGATTAATATCTTTTATTCCAGCGCAATCGCTTCGATGGAGTCGTCGTGGAGGTGTGGCTGAGTGCGCTGGTGGCAACGAGAGGAAGCAGCCACGATGCCATGATGTGGGTCGATATTTGATCTCTGGTTATCGATTTTTGATCTTTGATCTTTGTAGGATGCTCGCGGAGACGCTGGCCTCCTGGGGAAAGGCCCTTCACGATCATGACATGCAGATCATCGTGCCCATCCCTCCACCCGTCTTCCCCAATGGGTACGGTAACTTTGGGTAGGAGCATATTCGAAAATTGATCCCTGCCTTAAGCTACCGTGCCTAAATGATTGATTCGTTGCAGCCAATATGCGACGACATATTTTGCGCAGGATTACTGGGACGTGCTCGCTGAGGGAGTCGATTTCATCCAGGTAAATATTATATAGTTTTTGATGTCTGCATGCATTCTCTGACAATTGATTGTAGCGCGGTGAATAAATGTTATTATTTTCAGATCATGACGCACGATTACAAGCCGGACGAGGGAGCGCACCACTACCCCAATGCACCGCTGAAATGGGTAAGAATTTTTTTTCAAAAGATTTCGTCTAACGCCTGCGTCTCTCGTAGTCTGAGATCTATCATCAAAGAATCTTTTTTCCAGGTCGAGCGCAACGTCATTGTCGTCACGGGAGACGCAGCGCGATTCGCGAGCAAGTACGATTTTCCGCAATACGATCAATGCACCGAGCACCAATTGGAATTGGGAAGATGCACCTTGTATCAATTTCGACCACGAATATATACTCTGTATCGGCTACTATTTGAATGCACATCCTGCATCAGCTTGAATTTGAATGATGTGCCCATCATCGGCTGCAGTTTGAAAGATTCACCTGGCATCGCTTCAGGGTCCTCGTCGGACTCAATCACTACGGCATCAAAACGGACTTTGGAGCGGGCAAGCAGGATGCCATCATGGGAGACGAGTACGCCTTTTTCAATAAAAATGTCTATACATTTATTTTATTGTAGAATATATTTATTTCTACAGGTACATAAAGCTGCTCGGCCAGAAGGGATCGACGCTGGAATGGGACAACGATGCAGAGGAGCACTACGTCAAGAACGAGTAAGGAATTGTCGGTTGGCCAATTGGCCGTTCCGGGGTTGTTCCGGTGTGATAAATACAGTAGCGAGGCGCAAAATTAGTGATTGTTTCGTTCTAGTTAGCCCACTTTTATTCGATTCAATTACTGATGCCAAGTTGGTAATCATTGTCAGGGTGTCGAAAAAGGTCGTGCCCTTCTTCCCCCCTTTCACTATCGCTGGCGCAATCTCGAATAGCGCTCGAGGCGAGCTTTCTCCTCCTCTGACAATGGCACTTGCTCGCATTAGCTGTGCCCCTCCCTATTTGTATCTCTGTCCCTCTCGTAGGGTCGTGTTCTCTTGCTAGTGAGGGCGGAAGGGAGTGGATCACCCCCCCCCCCCCCCCGCCCCCGCCCCCGGGCCGCCGCCGAGCCGAGGGGGGGCCGGCGGCTGGCGGCGCACGAGGGCCGCCGGGGGCGGGCGG
>JACMIG010003415.1:0-12315 GCA_014805385.1 Levipalatum texanum | reverse complement strand
ATTCACATTTAGCGAGTTTTATCATTTCTCCCCAAGTGTACGTCCGACCGACTTAGGCGAAATTTATCAGCTCAACATCAGGGTGAAACTGGAAAAAAAAGTCGGGATACTTTTTCCATATATCCGAGAAAACATTAATCGAATATTTTTCACTCATTCTCCTGAAAATCTGCGCCCGTAATCCCCCATGGTACATTTTGGGGCAATTTTTGGAAAACTCGTCGTCAGCTTTGTAATGAGCATAAAAACTCCCAAATTGGTCAAAGGGTTGTTGAGCTATGGGCAAAAATAGGTTTTGACTTCATTTTTATAGCGAAAAGTGCAGTGTCTTCGAGCAAGCACAGCTACGACACCCGTGGTCGAAATTGGCTACTAATTTTTTTTCATCTTTCCTACACCTGACGTACTTCTAACCAGAATATGAGCCCCAGCGGAAAAGAAAAGTTGGCCAGTGCCGCCTACTGTTCGATCCTTACGCGGACGGACTCATATTTATAAGCATTCTCTGCACAATAACAGTGGACGCTCATGGGCTCTCGCACTTTCCGCCATCGCAGCGTACTTGATAACCTTCATTGCTGCCTTCTCTGAAGTGTGGCCGGGAATGAATGCTCGCGTAGAGTTCGCGCCATATCTAATGCGACTAACGGCTCGAAACGTCACGCTCAACCCACTCCCGGGCTTTATGGCTGTCGTTATGAAGGTTATTCAATGAATTAGGTATCCGAATAAGCTGATACATCTAGGACTCAATGGGATTTTCGTTCCTCGTAAAATTGTCCCTTTACTTCCTTGTCGTAAGCGCAGCCATTGGAGTTTCCATATATTGTGCTCGAGAGCTTTACAGCAAAATACGCAATACCAGGTACTCTAATGATGCCAGATGAAATCGAAGCAATTTACTTATTATTCAGTTTGGAAATCACAACAACATTCAAAAAGAACGTTCAGCGGCAGCTTTTCATTGCGTTGTTGATGCACGTATCATGCGAAATGGAAAAATATGTTGTTCGCAAAGTTATGATGCGGTAATGGTCGAATTAGAAGTAACAGAAGCGGCTTCAATATGAACGACATTAAAATGAGAGAACTGAGTCGAGTTGTAGAGCGCTGTACCAATCGTTTTTGCCTACTTTCCCATCGCCGTCCTCTTCACGGCCTTTGTGGTGGGTCTTGACGTGGATATGTTCGGGGATCGCATCTTCTTCTTGACGACTCTGTTCCCGGCCGTGGAGCCTGTCGTTATCATCGCCTGCATCCCACCGTAACAACTTTATTCATATGATGATTTTGCCATCGCTTTCAGATATCGCTCTCGCTTTACGCGCACTTATCGAAGATTCCTCGGCTTCTCCATGACCAATACGATTAACATCCAATCAGCGTGGGACAGTCGCAATTCCTGATACGTCGAGCAATAAAGCAAAAGTGACTGGACATGTCCACTGACTCATCTACCCCAGCGTTGAGCAGCCAACTTCTTCAATATTATAAAGTCATTGTTCCCCCAATCTCTAGAAGAAATAAATCATTTCCTATCTCATCAAGATGATGCTTTCACGATCGTTCGAAGAATCATTTAATTGCGATCATCGTCTTGTAACGAACATGTTCGAACATCACGTATTGATGATGCCTTGTTGGTCGTCATTCAAAGTCCCTAGGGATGTATACGAAAAAATGGATATGTCTAATCAAGCCATTGTTATTGCATCTGTAGCGCATTGCCGATGAATCCAAGACTCAATCAGCAATAGCCTGCTTGATTACCTTTGTGGGTGTAAAGAATCCTCTCGATTAATCCTTGTCGAGTAATTCGAATAAGAGTAATCAGTTTGCTACCTCACAGGTTCCGAGTGCGCATTAACCAATAACAAATCTTTACGCTCACATGGTCGACAACATTTCAATGGACTACCGCACTTTCCGACGATGGATCGTCAACGCGACTTCGATATCTTCCGTCGCCCTCAACCTACTCGTCTTCATAACTATTCTGAAAACGAAAAGCAGCATGCTCGCTCGCTACAGCTACCTCCTGCTCAGCTTCACAGCCCTAGACATCACGGTGTCCTTGTGGCATCTCATATTCGAACCGGTATGAATATTTGCTATCCTCTCAAAGAGATGAGTTTTTATCAGATGGTAATCATCAGCCATCTCGGTCCGGTGGTCATTGGACTCCGAACATTCGAGATGCCACAGTTCATCGGAACCTTCGGGGCGATCGCAACGGCATTTCTGATCTGTGGAACAGTTTTTCTTTTATGCGCCCAGTTCCTCTACCTCTACTGCATTATTTGCAGGTGAACGCACAGAAAATTCTGAACAATCTCTGATTTCCAGTCCGCATGTTCAGCAAAGGCTTAATGGGACGCCGTGGAAAACTGTCCTACTGATGATAGTTGTGTTAGCAGTGAATATTACCAGCTACTCAATCGTCTTCGCTCACATGCTTCCTAACGAGCGAACTCGATCGGCATTCGCGGGACTCCTAAGACGGCCCACAGGCAGAGACATCACGAAGCATCCGCTTCCTGGATACATTGCTGTCTTTACACATGGAGTACCACTTTCTATAATTCCTCCCAAACATGAATGATTCTAGATAGCGGCCGGAACGGATGGACTGATATTTGTGATCGAAATTTTTGATATATTTTATACTCGTATCAACTGCAGTTGCTATGTCGTGCTATTGCGCGAGCAAAATTTATGAACGCATCAGTCAAGCCACGTCCACTTCGAATGCGTTTACAAAAAGGACGCCAGCTGTTCGTCGCGCTCCTAGGACAAGTTGGCGCTTTTTCAGTACTGTCTCATGAACAATTGAATAAGTGTTCTGATCTGATATATGACGCAGGGAAGCTAGACAATAAAAAATTAGGAAATTAAATAGTTTTTGCACTTTGAAGTTAGAAAAGGAGAATATCTGCAATCTCTTTTTTTCCAGAGTGCAGTTCCGATTGTACTTGTGTACGCGCCTCTTCTCGTTCTGTTCATCGGGTTTATCACGGGAATCAACGTCGAGGCCATCAGCGACAAGATATTTATCATAACGACCCTTTTTCCTGTTGTCGAGCCCATAGTCATCATTGCGTGCATTCCTCCGTACAGAGCTAGAGTCCGCGGTTGGTGGGCCAAGATTCGCGGAGTATCGCCGGTTATTGAACTATCCTCCGGCCAAAACGCTTGGGATAGCAGACATTCGTGAAGATTCCTCGAAACGAAACCTTCGTTGAAGTGCTGATGTTCGAAAGTTTGCACGAATATCATTTTGTTTAGCCCAGTTACTACCGAAGATAAAAAAGAAAGATATCCTCCCGTCTTACTTGCCGACATGCTAGCATGTTATCTTTCCTGCTTGCAGGCAGGCCTGAATACCTGCAGGCAAACTTGCAAAGGCAGATTTGCAGGCATGCGATCTTGCCTTTCAAATTTGCAGACCTGCGAGCCTGTAATTTGGTTACATGCGTGCATGGCGGCAAATTTCGGCATGCTTGCACGTCCGCAAACTTCCAACAACATGCTGGCGTGTCGGCTGTTGAGACGGGAGTATGCCTTTCTCAAAAGTGATATTCTAGTTGACGACTTCTATTGTTTGGCAGCACTGCGTATTGCACGTTTTCTGTCCAAACTGATATCGAATCATCCGTTGATCACTATTTTTCAATTCTGCGAAGGAAGTAAATTAATTTTCCTCTGTATTTTTGTCATTTTCGTAGAATTCGTATGGAATTATCACAAGACGATATAATTGCTACGGTTCAGGATATGCGTGGTCTTTATCCATTTCAATGCTCTTAAAAGATTCCCTGAATAAAGCTAATTCATCAATATGATCGACTTGATGGAGTCCATTGTCGTAAGCAGAAAGCGAATCGCATCGTTTCTGTCCCAGCAGGCAAAGAATCATCCACTGATCGTTTCCATGAAGAGAGAGAGTAAATGAATTTCCCTTGAAGAATAAACAAAGCATCTGCGCAGCGGAGGAAAAGCTTCAACTGAACGGCGTTCAGTCACAGCTCAGTTTTTTTACGAACCGGTGGACCGCGTCATCATGAAAGTTGAATAAAGACACGAGCGATGCGTGCAATGAGCGTCATAGGGTTATTGGGTCATTCGACCGAGCAAATTCTTTTCCCTACTAATATGCCATACAATTTTATTATTCATAGTCCATTCCAATCCCGCGCTCTCAGATGCCGCATTTTCCGATGAAAGGCGTCACAAATCATGGATAATTGTTCATTCTTGCGCATTTCGCGCAGAAATCACATTGAAGATTCATCGTCATTTACGGCAAAGCAACATCATTCGGCTATTCAATCAGCATCAGCCAGATAAGAGCGATAAAAGACATCGGCATCCACCCGATAGTACTCTTCTTCATCACTTGTCGTCATGGAGTATCGCACCTTTCGCTCCTCCTTCGTCACTTTAACTTCTATCACTTCGATCGCTCTCAACTCGGTGCTTTTCCTAACGATCCTCAAGACAAAAAGCAACGTCGTCGCACGATACAGCTATCTTCTACAGTGCTTCGCTGTTCTCGATGTTGTCTACTCCACGTTTCATCTTCTGTTCGAACCGGTATGAGATATTGGCCATTGCAACCTGGGGTTCAATCTTCGAAGAAACCAATGTATTGCCAACGGAAAGATCCGTAAAATATTTAAATCGTATGTAACTGTCGATCAAACTAATTCAAAGTCAGTCGAGGATCCAAACGGTTCAGTATGATCTGAGACTGCTCATATTTGACTAGGGGCAATAATCGTGCGAATAGTACAGATAATTCCACCGACAATATTATGTTACCAGATGTGCATCTGGAAATCAATCGGCCCCATTGTGATTCCCCTTCGGGCAATGGATGCGCCAGAAATCGTCGGAACAATCGCCAATCTGATCATGCCATACTTTATGTGCGCTATCTCATTCCTACTCTGCTTCCAGTTCGCTTACCTCTATTTTATGATCTGCAGGTTAGCTTTGTTCGACATTACTTTCGAGAATCAAATCAATATTCAGACCCACGAACTATGGTATCTTCGACGGTCGTTCGTGGAGGGGAGAAGTGGCGGCGCTTGGTGTCTGTGTCTTGAGTTGTGCGACGTATTGCGCTGCCGTCTCGCACCTCGTTCCCAATGCCGCCAGTCGGGCAGCCTTTGCCCCACTTATCGAGCATCTAATTGAGCGCAGCATCGCGGAGCCTCCGCATACCGGCTACATGGGAATGCTCATTTCGGGCCAGGCATGATGAAAGGCTCCAGAATAGACCTCTTTGTGCATTACAGAACGCATTCGGCGAAGAAGGCATGATGTTTCTCATCGAAATTGGGACTTTCATCTTCGAGGTCTCCATTGCAGTCGGAATATCACTGACATGTGCCCGAAAGATTTTTGCCACGATCCGTACAACATCGTAAGTCTTATTGTTTTCACCAAGCAGACCGCCTGCGGTGGTGGGCGAATTTAGTAAATGATTACAAATTCATTCCAATCTTATTTGTGTCCGTTTTTGAGCTATTTGGAGCGATTCCGTAAATGCCTGCCCGGAAAGTAGTTTTCGGCATTTCGGAGTATGCTGGATCGTCTTACCGTGGTCGACTTAGTCCCGGGTCGATAGGTCAAGGTCCCGAGGCCCTAGGCCTTACCATGCATGTTTCGTTACGCACGCTGTCAGTCACGCTAGTAGCCTAAATTGCAGATTCGACTCGGTCTTCAAACGGCGCGCTCTAAAGCAGCTTTTCATTGCTTTAATTGCGGAGGTTCAAATATCCCTTATTCATGATATCGTTAAAATATGCACCCGCATTAATTTTGGGTTGCAGAGCTTCGTCCCCATCGTTTTGGCTTACATTCCACTTGTCTTACTCTTCGCTACACTTATCGCCGGCTGGGATTTTGAAATCGGAAGCGATATGTCGTGCCTGGTAAAAAGTTGAATTAAAGTAATTCGTTTCAGACTGTTCCTCATCACGACGCTCTATCCTGTCGTGGAGCCCATTGTCATTATCGCCTGCATTCCACCGTAAATTCTAGAATTCCCATTTGAAGAAGGAGTAGGAGAAAGAAACCGCTATGGCCATTGTGGTCAAATGAATTATGTCCTTTGTCTGGCTGCACTTTAGCATAAGCCTGGTCGGGCTTACCATAATAACAGTAATCAGGAAGTTCTTCCAACTCCTTCATTAAATTATATCTGATCATTCAGATACCGAACGAGGATCACGCGGCTATGGGCGCAATTCCGGGGAACATCGACTGTCGCCTCGGCCAACATTCAGATGGCCTGGAATAGTCGCTCTAGTTGATAGGTGCTCATCTCTATTTGAATTAGCGTACGCCACATTGGTGATTATATTCACGGGCTTCGTAACAGGCAGAAAGTCGACGGCATTCAAAACAGATAAAAGAGAAAAGACGTCGAACACGATAAATATTAAATATTTAAGTCTTGAGATGCTTTTCTTCTCCTGGCTCTAATCTCAACCGTTGCGTTGGGTTATTACGAAGGAAGTAGAAGGAAAAACATATCCAGCTCGACTCGGAGTATTGTCGATGAGAAAATCCCGGTCTGAACTGTATCAGATCATAACGTCTTATACCGATTTGTCACCATGATCCCTACTTCTTTGCAGCCCGGAATGCTGCGGCATTGTCACGAGCGCATACGGTTGAATTGCCAATTCGTTCGAGCGAATCCTCTGCGCGTGTGAAGTTTCTGAATACAGTACTGTTCTTCTGGGTAATGTCGTCATGTGTCACATTCTCGAGTTCTTTTGTGTAAACAATCGGGTCTGACAAGCACGAGCTTCATTGGTTCTAGCTGGAGATCTTCCCTCTAATATCGGAGCCCTCAACATTGCCAAAAAGCTTTCGAGGAATACTACCTGCGGTTTGTGATCACCGTTAGTTTTTCTCAGGTCGCCAACGACCTCCCACTTAGCTGCGATACAAACAAAGTGCAGAGATATGTGTTTGCCACGAATTGGGGTCTAGCGCATTGCTGCGCACGTCTCACCACCCCGACGCGTTTGTTTTGCAGCATATTGCGCGGTCGTTGGCGGTCCGATCAAAAACTACCGGTGATCACTAAGGGGGTAAAATTAATGGATCGTTTTTGGCAATGTTATGGGCTCCTATAATAAAACATCGATTCTCACTCTTATTATCGCGCCCCACAACCTTTGCAATTTCCGCTCCCCGAACAAATTTGCAACCTTCCATAGCTCAGTGCTAATGAGGAATAATTAGCTGTTTTATTCTATTCTCCGGTTGTGATACAGGACCAAGTTACATAAACATTTTAGCCTCGCATTTCCTTTTATTCGCGACGTTACAAGGGAACTGTCCGCTCTATAAGCTCTCTGGATCTGATTTTGCAATATTATTTGTATTCCTCTTTTTGCAGATCGCTCAAATCGACGCCACATTGAACCAACAACAGCAAGCATGCAAGACAGATAAACGTTGCAACTTCTCCGATCTTGACCATGGACTATCGAATCCACCGCACCCAATTCGTCTAACTTCGACAACTTCTATTGCCTTGAACACGATGCTGATCTTGACGATCCACAACACCAAGAGCAACGTCGTTGCGCCGTACAGCTACCTTCTAAAGTGTTTCGCAGTACTCGATATTGTCTACTCCACGTTTCATCTTCTTCTCCAGCCGGTAACAATACACTTTTCCTGAACATTTATTCTGTGTGATAAAATAGCTTCCAGCGGAATGCTTACAGTAAAACGGGTAATTATATTCGAAAGATTTCTCCTAGATGAACTCATTGGAAAAAAAGGCAAAAAAATAACCAACACCCGTAAAGTATACAGTGTACTAAATCAGGAATTCTGAGAGCATGTGTACGTTCGAATTTCATTAGATTTATTTTAAAAATTTCGTTCCAATTGAGCGTTCGAATTTGAAACGCAAAACAATTTCATCAGATCATCCTCATAAAGCCTATCGGTCCCATTCTCATTGGCCTCGGAGCACTCGACGTACCAGCAAACGTTGGAACGATAGCTAACCTAATGATGCCGTATCTAATGTGCGGTATTGCCTTCCTCCTCAGCTTCCAATTCGTCTACCTCTACTGTTCAATCTGCAGGTTTCTACAATCAAAACTACTCGGAGGGCTGAATGTTTGAAGACCAAATTACTTCGGCCTTTTCGACGGTCGTCCATGGAAGGGGATCGCGTGAGCGATAACAGTATTCGTTCTGACTTTTTCGACGTGTTCGGCGGCCATATCCCATCTTACCCCAAACAACTCGACCCGGGCATCCTTTGCACCTCTCATCGCTCATATTATCGGACGTCGCATCGATGAACCTCCATATCCGGGATATATTGCAGTGATCACGAGAGAGGTATGACGGACGTTCCGTGTCCTTTTTGTGCTTGAAAAAATTGCAGAGAAAGGGAGTGTGGAAAATATTTCTTGGTCTCATTTCAGATGGATGCTGGGGAAGATGGCGTAAAGTTCTTGATCGAAATTGCGGTCTTCATCTTTGAACTGTCGATTGCGATCGCAGTTTCCGTATTTTGTGCCCTCAAAATTGTCGCCAAAATCTCAGCCACATCGTAAGCCAAAAGAGCGTATGAAAAAATACTGCCATTAAGATTCGACTCGTCCGTCTTCAGAGGGCGGGCACTCAAACAGTTATTTATTGCACTAATTGCCGAGGTCTGCATTTTCTGAAAAACTGATTTTCAAACAAGGCAAATTGAGAATAGACGCGTTGCTACACATATTGAGGAGGCGCTGATATTCAGAGAGCATTAGGCGCCAATTGTAATGCTCGGCCCGCTTGTGTTGCAACGCCTCTATTCACAATCAGCATTTTCATTACTTCGAATCAATCGTTAGGAGTGTTGCCTGACATTAGTTAAAAAGGCGGAAAGTTATGAGTTATGTTGTGGACAATGATTGTAGAGTTTGATATATTGCAGAGTGTCGTTCCCATCGTACTCGCTTACATTCCTGCAATTGGACTGTTCACAACGCTCATTATTGATGGTGATTTCGAGAAAACAAGTGACATGTAAGTTATGTAAATCTTTCGTAATAATGTTGAATTGTAAGCCTTCTCCTCATCACGACGTTGTATGCAGTGGTGGAGCCCATCGTAATCATCGGATGCAACCATCTGTAGGAGGTATGCCCGATATCTCATCTGTGGAGGTGAATGAAACGACCATGAATACAGCAAGTGCCGCACACACGAGATTAATCGGTGTAGTGATGCGTTAAAATCTCCAAAAAACATCTTAGGAAAAAAGAAGAAAACCTGATCATTACAGGCTCGAAAAAGTCAACATATTCTACAGAAATATTAGATACCATGTATGTATGTTCCGACGTAAACAGTAGTTCCAGGAGCTGGCATGACTCGATGCATCTGCCAAACAGCACCAAAGACATTCGTGTAACAGAGCGCTTGGTTAGATAATAACTTCGGAACCATCGTATAAACAATGACACCAAGCAAGAAATAATGAGGAGATGTGTACTACTCTCCCGACATTGTAAAATTAGTAAAGGCTCAACAGACCCCATCAATTAAGCTCGCTAAACGTGTAGTGTTTTTCTTCATAGCATCGAAACATTCTTCGAAATTTAATAAATCGAATGTTGGCCAGCTTTCTCTCCATACCGCACTAAATTAGCAGGAAAATTACATGAATTTGCGTGCTTTATTAATGTCACGGGAGACGCAAAACATGACAGTTTACTGCTGATTATTAGCTACCCGAACGAATTCCGCGAAAGAGCGGGAATATGGTAAAGCAGTTACAGATTGGCTGTATCCACAGAGTCATTCCGTCATCTGTGCCCCTCGTCCTGGTATGACTTCTAACACTTCCATCGTCTTCGTTGATCCTCTCGAGCAGATCATCACCAAGTAACCTGAACTTTAACATCCTAAAAGAGTGTGTTGCAGTTTTTACCATGTTACGATGCCGATTAACATTGGCTGCGCTGCGCTGGCCGCATTCATGATCGTCTTCCATTCGCCGTCCGAGATGAGGAACTACCGGGGATACCTGCTGCAGATTGTGGTACTGTTGTGTACCTCGATATCCCAGGACTTGGGACGTATAGCAATGTGAAGCAGAATATCTATTGCTTGTTGTCGGAATCCTATAGTACAAACATTCGATTTAACCAAACTCATCTTCAGAAAGATGCTCAATATTGCGGCTCCTTCGGAAAAATATGTATTGTATGTTTGCAGCTCTCAAACGCCGCGGCGAATCTAGTGGAGGAAATTTTCCAGCCCGTTTTCTACTTTCCGGTTCCATCGGGTCGCAGCCTCGGAAGTTTGATTCCAAAGAGCAAACAGATCACGCACTACTCAATGGTATATTTTCGCATGATCTTCTTTCAAGTATGGATACTTGAGCTGGTTTGGTTGCTCTTCGAAGCGAATGCAATGTGTGCAGTTCTGGACGCTTTCTGGCACAGGGATTACCTCCTCATAGAGCTGTTCACTCCGAAATACTATGCCGTAGGCCATGAGGTGACGAAAGCGATTGAGTTTTGAAATCTCGGACACTTCAGAAGAAGTTCATGGTCGTCTGGCATGTGGTCAGTACACTATCAATCCTGATATATTTCCCATTCATTGAACCGCTGAGTGGGGAACAAGCACTTGATTATATTCTCGAGGTCAGTCAAAAATGTTGAAGAAGGAAACAGAAAACAATTTAGGTGTTTCCATCCATGGCACTGTTGGCGTCCGATCCTTCCTATATAGCATTCCCTCCATCCAAAATAGATTCTCTCTACATAGCAGAATCTCTTTCCATTTTCGGAATCTTCTCTCTAATTGGACTCGCCGTCTTCTTTGCAGGCCAAATCTTCCGGTTTCATGAGTTATTCCGGAAAAACATAATTAATGAATTATAGTCGACTCCAAGAGAAGAGTTCGATACTCAGTGTGCAATCCCGTAAGATGCACCGAACTAACGCAGTGCTACTCGTTATTCAGGTTGATTTTTCTGTTCAGAATAGAGCATCGAGATAAAAGCATAATTGCAGACATTTATTCCAACTCTTTTCATGTATGGGCCGTTGATATCCGCACTTGTGATCCTGTCGGATGCGGATGAAATAAACAACTGTCAGGCGTTTTGTTCCCTTTCACAGCCATAGTCTTCATCCTCTGCCTGATTGACAGCAATGACGGCACTTCTTGAGGGTGGAGCTTGTGCGTCTTGTTTTCGATGGGAATACACGGAATTTTAACGTCCATTCTTACGCTGGCCTCGCATGCTCCGTACAGAAGAAAGGTGCCTCTCGAACTGGCTTCAGACTGTTGAAATTTATTTTTTTATTATTCGCGAGTGGTTATGGTTCACGAAAGCAGACGGGCGAATGGAGGCCAAGCCGATTCCATGAGGGCATCAAAACGAGTCGTTTTTCCACGGTGGCATGTATCTTGATTTTGTTGTTGTTTTGTTAGTTTAGTTTTAACAACTAAAGTTTTGTTTTTAGTTTGTACACATTTGCGGTAACGAATCGGATGCTGAAGTAAAACAGAAGCGATTATATTCAACATGGTGCAAAGCGCGTGTATCACCAGCTAACAATATCCATGGTGAGCGGTACACAAGGCTACCCCAACTCCTTTAAAGAAGGAGTAGGACCAACCTCTCTGATTACTGTCATGACGGATATCGAGACCAGCCGCCGTAGTAAAGTGTCTCGACCTGAGGTCAAGGACGAATCCCGACCTCAGGTCAGGATTTACTCGTTTTGTATGGGAGGTCGGGTCTGAGGTGACGTGAACGACTCGAACTTTCAGTCTCGACCTCGGGTGCAGATTCAGACTCGAGCGAGAGAGTGGTGAGAGAGTGTGGCAGAGAGGAGAACGCGACCTCGACCTCAGGTACGAATCGCGACTCGACCAGCAATGAGTCGAGATCCGGACCTGAGGTCGAGACTCGCTCTCTTCGTTTGCATGCTCTTTCTCGGTCAGAGAAAAACCTCACAAGGGAAGGAATCGGACTTATAGTTAGACCTCCTAGTCGGACCAGGGGCGCTGCATTACTTTCGTCACCAAACTACCAAATACGTGTTCGATGGGACCTAAACGTAAACTTTCGTGGGGGCAGAGATCCAAGATTGAATTTTGATCCATGATGGGGGTATCATGGTATACATGTCAGTGACTTTTTACACAGGAGTGGTCCAAGAGCCTCGGGACCTTGACCTATCCCCCCTAAATCGCCCACGGGAAGACGATTCCGCATATTCCGGAAGTCCGTAGATTCCGGGAAAACCCACTTTCCGG
>JACMIG010003414.1:0-10910 GCA_014805385.1 Levipalatum texanum | reverse complement strand
CCTCTCGATCGATAATTTAGAATTGCTTGGGCACTTGACAATACCTGTCCGTAGGCGAACTTTATTTGGACGACTTCCCTGTCCTCGTAAGGGTCGAGGATGGAAAGATTCGCGTAGCGACAGCAATCGCTCGGAAAGGTAACGTCCGAAATCTCGGCGAGCCAACGTCTCTGGAAATAAGGACGTTTTCGAAAATTACGACACTTTTAGAAGAATCGATCATGCCCGGACTCGGCGTGGCTAACATTGAGTCACAAAGCTGTAAAAATTTTTTTTCGTATTTTTAGTCGATGTGCCATACATCAGCGCATGTTTGGTATTCAAGCTGCTTGTTTGGGGAAACAAATAAATATACAAAAATTTTTGTTGCGGCGATAAATCAACACCGTATACTTTCCCATGGCATGTGGTATCATACGTGTTGATGCTCGACAATACATAAAACCAACCTTTATGCCAACTTCCACGGCACCGAGAATATTGACAAAATATCCATGATCCCGTGCGAAATGTTCGCCTGCTCGCGCTGTTATCACGGGAATCCTGGAATAATTTCAGGCCGATTTTTACAGAAGAGATCATCGAAATAAAAAGAAGTATAAATGTTCTGCGGACAGAAACCGCATGTTATGAGGCAACAATGTGTATATTGTCCATCGCCCAAGCAATTCTAATTTCCCGTTCCGCGACACTGTGTTTATCTCATAGTCCCCTCCTGTATCTCCGCAATTAAAAGGGCTACTAAGCTGAAATTTTACATGCTACTTGGACCTGGATTCCAACCGAAGCCTGCAAATTTTGAGCAATAAACTCTTTGATAACGCAGAGATACAGGAACCTGACGTTATGCCTCTCGATCGATAATTTAGAATTGCTTGGGCACTTGACAATACCTGTCCGTAGGCGAACTTTATTTGGACGACTTCCCTGTCCTCGTAAGGGTCGAGGATGGAAAGATTCGCGTAGCGACAGCAATCGCTCGGAAAGGTAACGTCCGAAATCTCGGCGAGCCAACGTCTCTGGAAATAAGGACGTTTTCGAAAATTACGACACTTTTAGAAGAATCGATCATGCCCGGACTCGGCGTGGCTAACATTGAGTCACAAAGCTGTAAAAATTTTTTTTTCGTATTTTTAGTCGATGTGCCATACATCAGCGCATGTTTGGTATTCAAGCTGCTTGTTTGGGGAAACAAATAAATATACAAAAATTTTTGTTGCGGCGATAAATCAACACCGTATACTTTCCCATGGCATGTGGTATCATACGTGTTGATGCTCGACAATACATAAAACCAACCTTTATGCCAACTTCCACGTCACCGAGAATATTGACAAAATATCCATGATCCCGTGCGAAATGTTCGCCTGCTCGCGCTGTTATCACGGGAATCCTGGAATAATTTCAGGCCGATTTTTACAGAAGAGATCATCGAAATAAAAAGAAGTATAAATGTTCTGCGGACAGAAACCGCATGTTATGAGGCAACAATGTGTATATTGTCCATCGCCCAAGCAATTCTAATTTCCCGTTCCGCGACACTGTGTTTATCTCATAGTCCCCTCCTGTATCTCCGCAATTAAAAGGGCTACGAAGCTGAAATTTTACATGCTGCTTGGATCGGGATTCCAACCGAAGCCTGAAAAATTAGAGCAACAAACTCCTTGAGGGCCCAGAGATATGGGAAGCTGACATATTGCCTACTTGGGCGCTTGACAATACCTGTTCAGAGATTTCGCGATCGCAATGAAGGAGAGAATCTCGAAAACGTTATTGCTCGTTCCTCCGTTATGCACGTCAATGGTGAACAGTACACCGTAGACGTACCTGAAATGCATCGAAATTAAATAGAGTGCTTCGACACTACAATAGTTGTGCACTCGTCGCGCTGATGCAGAAGCCATTCTCTCTAACTGATGTGAATTTTGTCCGAGTTCAGTGGAATGTAAATTGTGTCTAATTGTAAGTAATACTAAGTATGTACGTAACATTTCCACAACCCAAAAAAATATTCCAAGAGGTTGCTCATTTTGAAGGCGCTCAGTTGTGAGCATTACAAAAAACTCACCGTTTCGTTTGATTGAACTTCTGAAATTCTCCGTATGTATTATCGTCGATCTAAAAGCGTCTAATATTCCGTTCCGTGCGCGACTGTTCTCTCGCCATTGAACACGAGGGTTCCCTCGTCGTCAGGCCGATTAGAGACCATGGAGAGAGTACCGCGCCTAGGTGCTCAATAAGACGAGTTTGGATCGCCGATGATAATACCGCAGATTAAGAATGCCGCGAAGAACGCAAAAACAATTCCTGAATCCAGAAAATTGAACAAATATTTTTTTCGAGCTTACGTCGTTTATTTTTCATCTGATCTTTGATCCTGCCGGCCAAATGCTCTCGAAGGTAGAGATTTGATCGATGAAGAGTTGACCTAAAATGGAGGCCTTCGAGGTATGATTATTTAAAAGAGACCTTTCGCGTAATTCACGATCTTCTATTGTAGTACATAGTTCTTGGAACGTAACTGACAGACGCAGTTACAGACAAACACGACTTTTATGTACATAGTAGTACATTCTTTCTTCCCCAGGGGGTTTTAAAGAGAAATATCTGCCCGTCATCTCTCATACCATGATGGAAGAAAGGTGTGGATGCCCTGCAGTATGTCTTAGATTCTCCGGCTACTCAATCTACGCGTGGGCGCCGGCAATAGAGAGAAAGAGAGAGTGAGGTCGAGAGAAAGATTATGGGTGCGATTAGGCGGATCTTGCGACAGGGTGCACGGTCGGAACAAGGGGGATCTATTGTCGGCGAAATAAACGTCCCGGACTGTACTCTCATCGCCCTACGATCTCTCTCCACTGTTCTCTGGTTGTCTGGCGGTTAGAGAAACGAGAGCACGGTGGAGAGAGATCGCAGGGAGATGAGCGTACAGTCCAGGATATTTATTCCGCCGACAATAAGCAGATCCCTCCTCTCGTGGATGCCTGGGCGAAGATATGCAGCTTGAGGCCAAGGCCCAACGCCAGGATCCCGTGATGGCATAAGCAGAGTGGTAACGGTAACTAACCGGTTTTTCCGACGGTCGGGATGGACGGGGCCACGAACTGACCGAGGAGGATGGGGTGATGCTGTGGACACTGCGAACTTCCACACCCGAAAAACTGCCGGGGAGCAGTTGACCTCTCGCAAGCTCCGGCGTCATTGTAAGCATCGGAGTGCGTAGAACTGCATTGGCACTCGCTCCCCGTTTCGCAACCCGACCCATGATCTCTGAAACTCTACTCCGTTTGACTGCTTATTGTTAGTATTTCTCGCTGAAGGTGATTTTTACCACGAAGAAAAGTGCTACTTTAAAGTTTATGGATAACGTTTATGAGCTTACAATTAGTTCAATGACTAGCTGAGCTTCGCTCCGCTTAGTTGGGCAGCCTCTTATTCCTAGTTGAGGACTTCGTTACGGCATGGAGGTCCCAGCCGCTTGAGTTCCGTTCACTGGATTCGCCCAATCCCACCAGTGAACTTCGATAATCCCCCCGAGGAGAGGAGAGACTCCGGATTGTTACTTTCCCCTTCTATTTCGCACTTCCTGTACTATCTCCTCCGGCCACGACGTCTGTATGGGCGGTTCGACAACAAGGGAGGCGTGGACTTCAAGGGCCGTCGTCGTGTGCTGTCCGCAAGACTGTACAGAGGAGGATCAGCGTACTTAGCCGGCGGTGATGTGTTGACATCAGCGACTACATGCGAAGCTGAGCAAGAGGAGAGCAAGCAGCAGACGCAGCACTGCGGAGAGGAGCCCAAGTACTTGTTTTCAATGTTGCATTGTTTTATTCGATCTAGAAAGGCCTAAGCTTTTTTGCATTTGACTGAACCCATCATCTATTTGTATAGGATGCTACGTCCAAAATTCAAATTATCCAAATTCGCCAATATCCTTTTCCGGTTGTGACTCCGAGTGAGCATTCCGAGGGATAGAAATAGGGATATTCAGGTTCAAAAAGAAACCTTAGACGTAACCCCGCGTTTATTGCCCTGTGTGGTGGGGCCGGCTGTTTAGGCATTTGATGAGTGACTATTGTCAAGTGCCCAAGCAGTTCTAAATTATCGATCGGGAGGCATAACGTCAGGTTACTGTATATATGCCTTATCAAAGATTTTGTTGCTCAAATTGTGTAGGCTTCGGTTGGAGTCCATGTCCAACTGGCATGCAAAATTTCAGCTTCGTAGCCCTTTTTGTTCCTCAGATGCAGAAGGGGACTATGAGATAAACACAGTGTCGCGGAACGGGGAATTAGAATTGCATGGGCTCTAGACAATAGGTCCATGCATTTGAGATCTCAAGTTTAGATTGCATGCAGGAGCCCATAGCTTTTTATTTAGAATTCTCATTGTGACTTAACATTCAGGTTGCTTGTAGTTTCACTCTTAGGGTGTTCCCACTGCTGGGCATGTAATAGGAATATTTGTCTGGTTTGATCTTGCTGACGAGGACGTGCAGCACGCGAAGAGGGGTGATGCTGGGGATAGGTTTGCTGTTCTCCTAGCCTCTATAAAAGAGCGGGAGAGCGAGTGTTAGACAGTTCGGTTGGCATGGCGTAGTCGCGCCCCGCCCTTGTGCCTCCGAGTCCTCTGTATGCCGCAACGTCGCTTTCTTCACATTTTTCTTTTCGTCTTAGGATTCATTGGATGTTTCATTGTTTTCAAAGGAGATCGACTCCGTACTCTTCATAGGTCTGTTGATCCTCGATACGTGACATTCATCATATATCGCAGATACCCAGGTCGTCTGGCAGAGAATGAGTGGCAGCCGACGATAGGGAGGAGATGCGGGGGAGAATTGGTGGGTGGAGGGAGGGAAGGGTAAGGGAGGAGATACTGCAGATGCAGTTCCCTTCCTACAAGGAGGGCACTCTTATCCAGCTCGGCGCCTTCTTTGGATGCGATGCAGTGGATCAGCTGAAGGAGTGGCGGCTGGACAAGGACTCCCACTACGACCAGCTCCCCGTACAGGTACACCTTGTCTCAAGAGTGCGGCTCAGTTTTCCAATATGCGCCGTAGATTGCGCCAGCTCGTTTTCCAACCGCCTGCACAAATACGGTGTCACATTTATCTTTGCACTCATTCTGAGCTCTCTGAGCTCGATTGGCAGGCGGACGACGTCGTCTTCGTCAACTACGCCTCTAGCAACCACTTTCCTGAGGCTCGAAAGGGAATCAGCGAGATTCGATCCCGATTCAAGCACCACAAGATCGTCTTCTACGACATCGGACTGAGTCCTTCGGATGTGAGCCCCATCGATGGAGGGAGAGGGAGAGTGATTGCAGAGGGCGGAGCTGTCGGGGGTGTGCAACCTCGAGCTGCGTCTCTTCAACTTCTCCCTCTTCCCTCCCTTCGTCCGGAACCTCGCCGCCTATCACTTCAAACCCGTCATCGCCGCTGTAGACTCTCCCTTCTATCCCCACTCTATCCCACTGTAGGAGGTTTTCTCGGAATTCAAGGCCTTCTGGCTCATCGATTCCTCGATTCGCTTCAAAGTCGATCCCGACGAAGTATACGAGATGGTGAGCGAGGAGGATGAGGGAGAGGTAGACTATTGGTAGGTGAACAACGGGACGTACGAGCCGTACGTCACGGGGCACTCCTCCGGCCACTCGGTCTTCGCCGCCACTCACAGCTGTAAGTTGAAGAGGGAAGGAATGGAGAGGAAGAGAGTTCTCTCAGCCACCTATAACTTTCTCCCCATCGACAGCGACCTCAGCAAGAGTAATATGATGCACGAAGCGACGGCCTTCATCGTCCAGTCCGATTTCTCGAGGGAGGCCGTCAAATGGTTCGCCCCCTCCTGGGAGTGGTCGTCGACGCCCCTTCATGTGCTCGCTGTGTGCCCTGACCAAGGAGTGCCTCGCTCCCTCGGACGCCCTTCTCTTCGGCCACTTCATGAAGGGAGACAGCTACAAGACATTCGCCAACTGCCACAGGTACTCACAGGGGAGAGCAAATGGCCACAGACAATCAGGTACGACCAAAGTGCCATCAACCTCGTACTGACTTCCCTGCGAGAGAGGAGGGAGGACTGGGAGCAGTGGAGGACGAAGGATCGAGTTCCCTTCCAGAGGCTGGGAGGTCCGGACAGGGGATCGGCCCTCCCCGGCCCACTCAAAATACAGTGCCCTACCGCTTAGCTGACATGCGAATCTCCACAGAAATCGTTGCTCAATTGACTACATACCTACCGGTCTCGTCCACAGTCGATAAAATGTTCCGTCACTTCACTCAATCAACGATTTCTCCGCAGGCGGCTAAAGGAAACACGGCATGGGAGCTTTATATTCCCGGACCTTTATATTCCTTGGGACCTTTATATTCATGCTGGGCCATGGGACCTTTATATTCCTTCAGGAACTCGTGAAAATCTTGGGACCTTTATATTCCTTTGGGACCTTTATATTTTCTAGTAACCCTTGGGGTTACTAGAATTAGTCTTAGCCAAAAACCAACACGCGCGCAGACACTATGTTGGATAACGGACAAAACATGAAGTGAGTATGCGATCGGGGGTTGGGCAAACAATTTTATTGTAGAAATGCGGACCCTGGGGGAAATAGTCATTTTTTGCTGCGCTAGATGGTCGGGCGCTTCGCGCCCTCGAAAATATCCTGCGTGCGCCCAAAGATTGTTCGGGACTACGATAGAACATCAAGTCAGTTTGCGATCGGATTTAGGGCAAACGTTATAGTAGGGGTCGCGGCTAATGGGAATGTCATGGTCCGGGAATAACATGGTCCGTGGGAATTGCATGGTCCGGGAATTACATGATCCGGGAAAGACATGGTCCGCAAAAAGTCACAAAGTCCCTGGATTTGCTTTATTTACACTCTTTCCATGTAGTTTTTGTGGACATTGTAATTTCAGGGACCATGCGGTTCCCGGACCATGTTATTCCTGGGACCATGTCATTCCCGACGGACCATGTAATTCCTATGGGACCCATTAGGCAACGATTTTTACCTTAGCCGGGGTCGCGTCGGACAGTAGGGGAGTGGCATAGCCAGAAAACATAAGCTATCTGCTCGCTTGCTTCGCTCGCTCGAAACTGCCAAACGGTTAGCTACGCTAGTGACTCGCTCGCACGAAATAATTCACCCTAAGGAAGGAATAAAAAACCCACGACACGTTTGGAGCAAACAGAAACATCAGTGCATGCATTCGGCAGACCAGAAATGTCCCAGCAATCATGAAAATGAGAATCAGACGTGTCTCAAAACACTTTTCGTAGGCAGAGAAGTCTGGCGTGTCTTCATTTGCCTTGTCTCTCGCTGTGACGTCAGACTCAATTGCTCAATTGAGACTAGTCTCAATTCATTCTCAGACTCAATTGAATTGAATTGAGCTTTGAACAGACTCAATTCGTTCTAGACAGAACAGTCAAAAGCTCCATTCGAGCTCTCTAATGGTAGCGAGGGGAGAGACTCACTTCAAACTAGCGGAGCTACGCTCCGCTAGTTTCTTCTTCCCTTTTCTCACCAGTCGGAGAGAAGGGAAAAAGCGACGTGTCGGATGGAGAGGTTGAGGCAGACTAACTCTCTGGGAAGGAAGACGAAGTCAAATCGAGACTATGCCAAAATTAGATAACTTTATGTCGCGAGATAAAGGGCGCCGAATAGAAATAAGCGAGAGAGAGGCAAAAATTGAGGACCCTAGGGGAATAGTGATTTTTGCTGCGCTAGATGCTTCGCGCCCTCGAAAATATCCTGCATGCACGCAAACATTGTTCTGGATTACGGTAGAAACATGAACTCAGTTCGCTCAGTAGCCCCTCCGGGCAATTAAAGTACCCAAAGTAGCCCGAACTCCCTGGTGTAGTCGTAGTTGTCGTCGAAGCAGCGATTGAAGAGAAATAGGAGAAGAATTCGAGAGGCGGAGAAAAGGCGACTGTCTCGCCTGAGCCAAAAGAGAAGGGAATGAGACGAGACTCGACTCTCTAGACACATCTGTCTGGGAATTCTTCCCGATTGCCTCGATGTAACGGCACTTTTGGTGCCCATTTTGAGGGTACCGAAGAGGTCCAGTTCAATCCCCTACATGTGCGTCGGATGCGCCGTCGAAAACTGTACACATAGTCGCTGCTCGCGCCGCCTAACACACCGGTTCGAGTGCACGCCCAAGAAAAGCGATTTTTGCGAGACTTTTTCAGAGGAGTGCGCCTGATTTCTCTGATGTACATTTGGGGGTAGTTTGCGTTATATGAAGCTGATTTTGTAACGATAAAGGATTCAATATCTGTAAAGCTAAAGTGTACGAGAACGATTCCTTCTTATTATTGCCCATGTCTTCAATCACGCATCCAAGTCCTGGTTCTAGGCGCACCAAACAAATAAATATTTTCGTCTGATAGAATCTTTAATCTTGAACAGATGATCTCACGTTGTTGGAATAAAAAGAAAGTCCCTGCCGAAGAGATCAATGACTCATGCTGAAATGCACTTGCTTATCCTCATTTTCGGTGCTTCGATAATAAGAACGACGAGATCAATGGTTTTGTACGATTCTCGTAACAAATACTTCAAGGACCCAACTCAAGGACAATACTTCAAGGAACCGTGAATGGTCTTCTTCGCAGCCATCTCGAGTCAGATGACATCGTATTATCGGCGTTCCAAACCCTTCTAAATTCGCGTTCCGTCCGAACTGTGGTGCATCACTCTCCTAATTCACGGATTTCTCTTCAGAATGTGAATTTAAAAATCGCATTGACAAATTCCAGCGTAAAAAATCTGGCGAATTTTTCTACGAAGCCAGTTTCTCAACTTATTATCAATACAGCTGTGAAAATCGCATTCGAAAGTGACATCCGTGAAATAGGTGAGTGATGCACCACAGTTCGGACGGAACGCGAATTTATAAGGGTTTGGAACGCCGATAATATCGGTGTTGGTGTGAGGATAAATGGTCCATCCAGAAATTCTGATTAAAAAGACAATCTTGTTGAGTTAACAGGGTTAGGTCTTTATAGGGTTAGATCCTTATAAATTGTGTGACTATTGAGAAAACATCGCTGGATGCATGCATGGAAACATGTTCCGTGGACGCCTTTGATTAGTTGAATCGGCTTGATGGACTATGTTATCTGACCAACTAGTGTGTAAAATCTGGCGTCCAGAAGTTCGGCATACGAATCTTCTGATATTATTGGTAGTATGGAGCAATCCAACTACACAACGCCCCTGAATAACAAAATACACGCATCCACACGTCACACGCACCCAAGGCTTAGCTTTTAACAGACACACATCATCTTGAACTCGTGATTTTAGCTTCCTTGAAGGAAGATCAGTTCAAACATCGGAAGAATTCCATGACACATCCCCTATTGTTTCCTTTCTGAGTTCAGACGTCCATCTTCCACCCAGTCTGTCCTTAGAAATACATCAAAGTGCATCTGCTAGGAAGCGGGCTCAATCTTCATATGACTCCAGTCTTCAAGCATGGCCTGGTCGGATATCCCGATCCCCCACTACTTCCTCATGTTCTTTGGATGGATTTCGTTCTTTCTCTACATCACTATTGACTACATCATACTGAGGTGGCGGAGTAAAGTGCCGCAATTCCGTTCGGCCTTCTTCACTCTTCTCCTGTCACAGTCGTTCGCGGAATTGTTGCTCTTTCTCCACATCGAGCTGATTATGAGGCCGCGGAAGTACGGAATTTCTCCATTTTTCGGGAATTCAAGCATGATTCAGTCATCATGGGCACAGTGAGTTTTCTTGCCTAGCTAATGGCTGTTTGAGTCTAGAAAAGTCGCATAAACTTTTCATTCTCATTTTTTCGATGTCTGGAGATTTATGGTAATCACTGTGGCACTTTGTCTAGGGATTGCCACCACTACTAACCAGATTAGAGAGACGATAATCGCATTTTAGGTTTCTGTACTTCTATCAGACGCTCATAAAGGATGTCGTCGTGACAGGATTCATTGCCTTTGCCGTCAATCGTTTCACCGCCATCTGCACTCCGTATTATTACGGACGAGTGAGTCATATGCGGAAAAGTGAGCCGGAAGAGGAAGTAACTATTTTTTTGATATTTTCGGAGTTCCGTGTGCATTTATTACTAGAAAAAAACTGTCCCTACTTATCAGGCATACATAAACAAAACGCGAAAAGCGACCATACTGACATCGCTCGTTTAATTCCTACCGACCGATAATTTTTTTCGGTTGAATGATTATCGCTGGTATCAAACTGACAATATTATGCTTGCCTCTCATACCTTGTTTTCATCAACTATCAACGATCATCAAATTGCAGATATGGACGACTGGGACTGTGATCTTTTTCGTCGTCTTCAGTTGGGTGCTACCACTCGCGGCTGTCCTGCCCATCTACTACCAGCCAGATGCCAACTTCTCCTTCATCTTTGACTCCAAGACGCGCGTACTGGTATTCAGTGCACCGCAGTCACAGCGAGAGGTATGTCATGATCACATTGATAATGTCTGCTTGAATAGCATTTTTTAAAATTGTTTGATTTGGCTCAAATTTCAGAACGATGCAATAATGTGCGCATGTTTCTCCCTTCTCGTAATCGTTGTCTGTGGCCCGCTGTATGTTGCTGCTGCGATTTTCGCTCGCCGGAGACTCAGGCGGACTGGAGCGGTTCTCAAGGTGCCCTCAAAAGCAGTATTAAAGGAGCCCACCGGGCACTTTTCGATTTTTCGTTTTCATCTGCGTCTGAAAGTGCTCGAAAAATGATGTTGAATGATATCAAAATCAACAACGATAGATATGTCCTTGGTTTTTAAAGAGCGAAATTGCTTCATTGGTTTTTGGCACGGTGCCAAAAATAATATTCGCGTTAATTGAACGTTTTATTACATTTCTACAGTTCTGAACTATGCTTTCGAGTTTTA